>PITA01002816.1:0-126994 GCA_004023965.1 Spilogale gracilis | reverse complement strand
GGCTGGCTCTGCCACTCCAGATGTGGCCAGCAGGGGGAGGGCTTGGCCACCACATTACCTTTCCTGGGCTCCCTGGGCCTCAAGCCTCCAGATGGGATGAAAGTTAATCCAGTTCCTCAGCCTAGGGTCCATGGGGGCTCCCTAGGGCCTTCTGAAGCTCTGGGCCCCCTCCACCTCCCACATACTCACCCCAGTGTCCCACGGCACTTGCCTGTGGCCAAAGCCAAACCTATGCCACCTCTGCCACAGGAGAGCTCCATGGACGGGCTCAGCTCTGTGGGACCCAGCCCAGGTGGGGCTGTATGCCGAGCAGGGATTGACTCTTGCTCCTGCAGACGTGTCTCTTTGTGAACCTGGGGCATGGCGCCTGTTCTTCATCTTCCTCCCCTTCTCAGAAGACTCTGCTTTGCAGACACACATCTGACCATGGCAGGAACTGGGTATGAAGGGGCCTCATTGCATTCCATTGCTGATACAGGAGGCAAGAGCAATGCTTAATGCAGAGGAATCCTTTTTAAACAATGAAATCTCTTTTCCCCAAGTCAGTGAGTAACCCATAACAATCAGAGAATATATAAAATTATAGGGAAGAAAGTAAAATTCAACAGCCTGCCATGCATTTCGTGATGGTTCTTTCAGGCAACCTTTCATGCAAAGAGGAATGACTCTTTCGAGGAGACTCTTTGGTTTTAACATCAATCCCTTATAGGCATGTAAGTGCCATCTGCCTTCGTCACCGTTGCCATGCCTCTGCCTCCTCTGATTCCCATAAAGTTCTGAGAGGTCAGCACAGCAGGGCCTCTTGTCCCCATTTAAGAGAAGAGGAAATGGAGGCTCCAAGACTTTAAGTACCTGCTCAAGGTTAGCCAGCTGGTAAGAAGTGGCCTCCGAGACTCTATCCCAGGGGACCCTCTGATTTGGGGATAGGAAAAGTGGAGGTTCTGCCCTCAAGGAAAAGGGGAGAGGAGTTACATACAAGACGGTTCTTGGGGCGCCTGGGTGGCTCAGTTGGTTAAGCGGCTGCCTTCGGCTCAGGTCATTATCCCAGAGACCTGGGATCGAGCCCCATATTGGGCTCCCTGCTCGGCAGGAAGCCTGCTTCTCCCTCTCTCACTCCCCCTGCTTGTGTTCCCTCTCTGGCTGTGTTTCTCTCTGTCAAATAAATAAAATCTTTAAAAAAAAAAAAAAAGACGGTTCTTGAAGATCTTGGCTAAGGACAGATGAAGGAGTTCAAAGGGGTAGGAAGTTACTTGTAAGGCCTCATGAAGGGGGCATTTGAACTGGCTTGGCAAACAGAAGTAAGGGCTGAGAAGGGCATGGCAGGTGGAGGGCTTGTTGTGGCAAAAGCATATGGAGGATAAAGACCCTGGTGTGTGTGGGGAGTAGTGAGTCACTCAGTCGGACTGGAGCAGAGACTGAAAAGGAATGGGCAGTTAGAGCTCAAACAGCAAAGGAATGATAATAACAACCGCTTATGTTTCCTGCCGAGGCTGAGATCACAAACGTGTACTGTCTTTAATCCTCACCACCGCCCATTGAGTGAGTCATCATCAGCCCCTTCTACCAAGAGGTAAACTGAGGGCTCAGGAAGATGAAGTCACTGGTCTGAGTGACAGAGCTGGGCTCAAACCCAGAGCTGATTACAGAGCCCCTGCTTGGGTGGAGTAGGCTGGAATCCTGGGTGTGGGAGAAGCTGCCAGGAAGGTCTTGAGCAGAGAAATGGGCTGACGTGGGCCATCTCGCAGGCCGCTGTGCAGCTGTGTGTTTTAAAGTGGATATGGACAGAAGGAGGGAGACAAGGCAGGAGGGCCTGCAGTTGTCCAGGGAAGCCATAGCGAGAACTTGATCCCAGGTGGTGTTGGGGAGGTGGGCAGGAGGGAGTGGGTACAAGGACTGTGGTCATTCAACAAACATGTGAGTGAAGGCTCTGGATGGAACACTTGAGACAGCTGGTGAGAGAAACAAGCTCTTTGTCTCTGAGAGTTTGCATTCAAACTGAGGAGAGACAGGCAATAATCAATGAACAAGTATGTAATGCATCGTATGCTGATGGGCTCGGTGCAAAAGGGTAAAGGAGACAAGGAGTGGTGGACTGTGGTTCAAGTTCACATACAGGGGCTGGGAGGCCTCCTTATGTAGGTGGCGCCTGAACAAACATCTGAAGATGCTGAGGGAGGAGGGGGGCCCAGTGGATAGCTGCAGGACATATATTCCGGGAGAGGGAGCGCCAGGGCGAACACTCTGGAGTAGAAGCATGCCTGGCCTGTTTAGCAACAAGGAGGCATCTGGTATGGCTGGAGCCAGTGAGCAATGGGGGGGCCAGAAGGACATAGGGTTAGAGGGATAGTGGGGACAGATTGTTGGTAGCCTTGGAAGCTATGTGAGATGTTGGCTTGGATTCTGAGAGATGAGGGGAGCCAAGGGAGGGTTTTGAGCAGGAGAGGGACATGAACCGGCACCTTTTTAATAGAATGCCTCTGGCTGCCCTGGGGAGAAGGGACTGTAGGGCTTGGGCGTGGGGGGAAGGGATCTGCTTAGAGATTGTCAGAAAGGGCAAGAGATGAGACAATACGATCATTAGCTTCTTTAGCTTCCAAAAGTGCTTCAGGAAGGACGTAGGCAAGGGCTGGGGCTGAAAATGGCCCTGAGGCCTGCCATGTAGTGGTGGTGAGGTGTAGCAAAGGCTGTAGAAGTCAGGCAGGTCTGGGGCAATGGAGTTAGTTAAGAGCTGGGACTTCTGGGTAAGAAACCAGGTTGGAACCGCAGCTCTGCCTTGCACTGGCCATGAAAGCCTGAGAAGTTACCTCAGCTGTCTAAGGCATGGCTTTTCTGTTTGTCAGAGAGAGACAGTCGAACACACTGTGTGGGTTTGTGACAAGCAGGCAGTGAGACAGCCTGGGAGGCCCCAAGCCCCGTGCTCAGCTCTCAACCAGGCCTCAATGCGTCGTTTTCTTTTAATGACAATGCCAGTGCAGTTCTGAACTTCATGGGATCCCAGTGTGGGATGTCTGGGGGAGATGCTGGTGGGGCGAATGGACGCAAGTGTCCATGCTCAGGAGAGAGGGTGCGGTGAGAGGGAGGTTTGCACATCTGGTTTTATGTGCACAGAATGGTGTGGGTTGAAACCGTGAATGGACTGAAACCGCCAGGGAGGAGAGAGTGGAGTTATGGGCACTGGGCTGAGACCAGCACCCTGGGGATGGGAAGCCTGAGAAGAAACGGAGGAGGTGGCATCAGAGCGGTAGGAGGAGACCCAAGAGGGATCAGGGACAGGAAATCAAGGAGAAAGGATGGAGTCAGTGGGAGTTGAGGTGGAGGAGGAGACAGGGCAAGGGCAGTCTGGGGACTGGGGGGTTGGCAAGGAGGCTGCTGCAGCCCTGAGCAGGGCTCTCCGAGATCCAACAGGACTCTTCTGGGGATTTTATAAAAACGCAGACGCTGATTCAGTGGGTCTGGGGCTAGGTGGAGATTCTGCATGTCTAACCAACTCTTGGGTGCTGCCCGTGTTGCTGGTCTACGTCGCTCTTTGAATACCAACAGCATCCAGGAGAGACTCTGGACTTCAATTGGCAGGCTTGGGTCGGAGGGCCAAGTGGGTAACTTACTGTGTGGGCAGGCCTGTGGCCCAGGAGCTTCACTTCTGAGCCTCAGTTTTCCTCTCTGGAAGGCTGGTGCAGGTGTGCCTGCCTCTTGGGATTATAGGGAAGCCAGACGGTGATAGCGCTCTGTAAACTCAGGCGAACTCTGGAGACTGTTTCCTGAGAGCAGAGCGGGTGGCAGGCAGATGGTGGGGAGCCCCGGGTGTGGGTGGCGTGTGGAACCTGGAGGTGCAGGCTGCGCTTTTGAGAAATGTGGCAGGCTGGGGAGGGCCTGCACAGCAGTGCCTGCTCCCCAGACCCAGCCTTCCGCCCGTGGGAAGCTGGGGCTACAGGACGTGGGTGAGCTCCATCAGCAGGCAGTGACTAGGGCAGGCAGGAGGGCGCTGCTTGGGTAGAATTTGGGGATTCCTCCCCAGGCTCTTGTTGGTTCCTTTCCAGTGCCAGAAAGTCAGCTGAAATAGACTTTGATTATCTGGAGGGTTGGAAGCTGTGTTGAGAGGTGGTTCTCAATCCCCGGGGGGCATATCAGAACCACCTGGAGAGCTTTTCCAACGACAGATGCCTGGCTCTGCCCCCAGACCTCCTGTTTCAGAAACTCTGCAGGTGGCATCAAGGCAGCTGTGGTTGTAAAGAGCTCTCCATCTGATTCTTGGGCACAGCTGGTGTAGACCGTGTATCTGAATGAGTCAGCCCAAACAGATGTCGTCTTCCGTCTTCCGTTGGGCTTTCTGAGGGCGTATCTGGGTTTTTAAGGTCACCACCCAAGCTTTGGACCCTGGGGTCTTTTTTTTTTTTTTTTTTTTTAAGACTTTATTTATTTATTTGACAGAGAGAAACACAATGAGAGAGGAAACACAAGCAGGGGAAGTGAGAGAGGGAGAAGCAGGCTTCCCACTGAGCAAGGAGCCCAATGCAGGGCTTCATCCCAGAACCCTGGGATTATGACCTAAGCTGAAAGCAGATGCTTAAGACCACCCAGGTGCCCCTAGACCCTGGGGTCTTAAAAAACAAAACCAAAAACAAACCAACAACCCATGCTATTTATTTTGTAAATGATGAGCAGACAGGCTTTCTAGTTTAATAGTTCTAACTGGCAACTCCTGGTCACAGGCTTGGGAGACTGGCCCCTCCCTCTGCTTGGAACCCGGGGATTTCCAGTCCCGAACCTCGAAAGCCAGAAAGACACTGCCCCAGAAACTGTTTTCATTGATTTTCAGTAGGTAAATTCTGCTACCATTTTGAAATGTTGCCCTATTGTTTATTCTTTTCTCTTTTTGGTTTAGAGAAAATGAAAATTTCAGAGCTGGACCACATCACATCCATTCAGTATAAACCAAGCAAATATTTAATATTAGAGTATCTTAAGTGTCTGAAAGGGGGGTGGGTTTTGAGGCTGCAGAGGTGAAGCTCCTTTTTCCAAGGAGCTCACAGGGAAATAGGAGAATGTAGTCTTTTCCAAAACCCTCATTTTCCTGGTGGAGAAGCTTGAGGCTAAGGCTGTATGGTTAGCAGGTAGCAGAATAAGGATTTGAACTCAAGCCTGCCTCTTGCCAAGTCTAGTGTCTGCCTGCTGCCCCACGTGTGAGGTTCCTGAGGGCAGTATCTGGTCATTTTTTTGTTCCCTAGCCTGTGTTGTGGAGGATGGGTTGGCTGTTGGGAGCAGCATAAGGACCTTTTGTCCTATATCAGATAGACATCACATTCTGTTGCCAGAAACAAAGATCTGACTATAGAGCCTCCAACAAATTAAAGTTGACCTTCTTAAATCAAGAGGTAAGCTCTCCATGACTGCTGTGGTGACTCCTTGGTCATTAGAGATTCAGACTCCTTCCATCTTATTGTTCTGTTCTTCTTAGAGTGGTGCTTCTCAAACTCTGCCACATGTTAGAATTACCTGGTGAGTGTTTAAAAATCCCAATGCCTAGGTCATACCTCATACCAGTTAAACCAGAATATCTGGGAGTGAGAACCAGGCATCAGCATATAAATGTATTTTTAAAGAACTCCAGCCATAGAGCATTTTTCCTCAAAGTCACCAAAGAGCTGCTGAGGCTTAGCCATCAGGACACATTCCAGGCAGGAAGAAGGGAGGAACATTTAAGGTGGACCATTTAAGCTGAGTCAGCTTCTGTTAAATGTCTTTTCCAGGAGCCCCTTCCCACTGACTTCTGCGTACAACTAATTGGCTAGTCTCAGCTGCAAGGGAAGCTGAGAAATGTAGTCTTTTATTTAGATGGGCATATTCTCACCTAAGAAAACATGAGGTTTGGTTAGAAGGGAAGAGTGGATATTGGGTAGGTAATGAGTAGTCTTCACCACAAATCCCCACCTCAGGGCCGGTTGGCATTTCTTGAAATGAGGAAGGATTTAGACGGATGGGAACGCTGCTCTTGCCCCTCCCCGCCAGCCTAGCTCAGATGTGGTGGACAGCTCTGGCTGCTCTGAGAGTGCCAAGAAGGAACCTCAGAGAAGAACAAGAGGCAGAGGGAAGAGATAGACATTCATGAGGGGTCCCGGTTCCCGTCTGCTCTTGTTCCCTCCCTCTCCCCCACAACCCAGGCTTGCCCAAGGTTGTTCATTTCTTCTCTTTTTTTTTTTTAAATGAACATTTTGTTGTGTGTGGGTTTTTTTTAAAGATTTTAATTTTTTTATTTATTTGACAGAGAGAAACACAACCAGAGAGGGAACACAAGCAGAGGGAGTGAGAGAGGGAGAGGCAGGCCTCCCGCCGAGCAGGGAGCCCAATGTGGGGCTCGATCACAGGTCTCTGGGATCATGACCTGAGCCAAAGGCAGTCGCTTAACCAACTGAGCCACCCAGGCGCCCGAGGTTGTTCATTTCTGCTGCTTGGTACCTCTTTTGCACTAGCAGGTGGCTCCTTTGAGTCACAGGAGAGCTCTGGGGACCCTTCTGATTTTTAGACCAGAAACTGAGAAAGCCAGGGACCCTACTGTAAAAACGACAATCTAGCTCATCTTTCCCTCTGTCAGACCCACACCCACGGGAGACCAGGCTACCCCCACTGCTATTTGCTCAGTGTCTCTGGTCCTTGTTGCTGGGAACTTCTCACTGTCTGACCTTGTTTCAATTTGCCGTAATATAATCTCTAATCAGAAAGATTCAAGAGCTCAGGCCTCTGAGCTGAACTTGAACATCTGTTTGGCCCTAGGATTTTTCCCGTATGTGATTCTTAAGATATTAGGAGGGTAAAGGGAGGGAGCTGGATTCTGGTGGCCTCATGTACCTGTGTTTGGGTTCTGGGGTTTCAGTGAAATGTGGGGAGACCCTGGGAGGTCAGTTTAACTTTCAGTAAAATACATAGGCCCACAAGGCAAGTTGGAGGTGGCAAGGCCTGACTTTACTCTCTTTTCTGGAATAAGGCCAGAGGGGCAGACAAGAGGAAGACCATGAGATGGGGCCACAGCAAGGAGTGAGCTCAGCTGCCAGCCAGTGGCCTTAAGTGACCCAGAAGGAGATCTTTGAGATTCAGTGCAGAAAGAAAGTGAGACCAGTGAAGGTAAGTGGCTTGTTGAGGTCACATAGCATTTAGGTGCCAAGGCTGAAGTTAAAAGCCACGCCAAGGGCTATTGCTAGGTCTTGCTCATTCTCAAGTGTCTCCTTTATAGGTTCGGGAGAAGTCAGGACATGTCCACATGGCATTTATAAGCTCTTTTATAGTCACACCTTTATAATTCCCCAGTCTTCTTTTTTTATTTTAAAGATTTTATTTATTTGACAGAGAGAAACACAGTGAGAGAGGGAACACAAGCAGGGGGAGCAAGAGAGGGAGAAGCAGGCTTACCACCAAGCAGGGAGCCTAATGCAGGGCTTGATCCTGGGACCCCGGGGTCGTGACCCAAGCTGAAGGCAGACGCCCCCCGACTGAGCCACCCAGGCGCCCCTCCCAGTCCTCTTTGTATCTGGACTATAGGATCTGGGGCTCGCTCTAGGTTCAGGACTCTGGCTTAGATGTTAGAAGCCTTTAATGGAAATCTCAAGGAGGCCTCCCCTTGTGGATAGAGGAGTTGGCTAGCTTGGCAGTGTGAACTGGAGGTTGCTTCCAGGCCCCACCAGGCCCAACATCTCTGTCATACTGCCTAAGTCCCACCTTAGAGTTATTAACAAGTGAGCCAGCAGAAACATGGACACTGTTACCAGAAGGTTGCTCTGGGAACACCTGGCAGCCCTCAGGCCTTTTGCCAGTGGCCTGGGTTGGTTGCTCAGATGAATTGGATCTTGAAGTGTTGGTACTCAGGCAAGGAAGTTTCCGAGGAAGTAATGGGGGAGGTTAAGGACTGTGATCAGTAATGTGATATTTGGGGGTGTGATTGTTAAGCAATATGAGGGCTCTGGATCATGGCCATGTGAGAGATCTAGTTAGTAGTGGACATCATGATGATCAGAATTGGCTTGGACTCACAGTCTTCTTTTGGGTTCCCCAGAAGCAGACCTTGGGATAAGAAGCCCAGTGAGGTAGTTTATTTGGCAGGTGAATCTGGGAAACCCTGGTAGGGAAATGGAGATGTAAGACAGGCAAGCAGAGGCAACCATGAAAACACGCCTTGTCAAGCCGGTCCGCACCATGTGCCATTGCAGACCTTTGGGACACTGTGACCACATTGGAGTTCTCCCACTGTGGTGAGGGAGCTGCGGCTTGTATACGCCAGCTCCTGCCTGTCACTGGTTGAGGGCTGCTCCTGGAGTACTTACAGCCCAGTCCCCCTGCAGTATAAGCTCTAGTGGCCTGAGACAGCCTCAAGCAGAGAGAAGCACCTTTTGGCCGGTGTGCAATTAAGTGGTTGGGGGCAGGGTGGCGGCAGTCATCACAGCGGCGCTACACCCGCCTAAGCCACAGCCTTGCTTTTTCAGATCCAGCTTGGTTGCTGAGCTCTTTGTTCTGAGGTCTTGTCTTCTCTATAAGCCCTGACTCCAGCCTGAAAACTCTCCCCTGCAGCCATCAGACCTGTGAACTGCTCATTTACTTCCTTGGATTCTGTGACCGGAAGCCCAACACATCTATTTCCCCAAGACCTTCCCGATAGAACCCAGGCTCTCCCTGAAGGATGGAGGAGGCCTCACCCTTGGGAAGGGCAGGATTGGGGGATGACTGAGGACAAACTTGGAGTCTACAGGTCTTTTAGGCATTACTGTGAGGGGCGTGGTCCTTAGCTCCCCACCTGCTGAATTCAAAACTAGGACAGAGGTGGGGATAACCTCTGAAACTAGCTCTCCGCAGGCAGAATTCCACATGGGTTAGGGTTGATTGCATTCTGTCCACTTCCTTTTCCAGGAACCAAACCTCCTCCCGTGGGCAATGACCAGGCTAGCCTGAACTGCTGAATAGCCCTGGGCCTTATGGATCCAGATTAGAGCACCTCCAGCCTGTTGTGAATTTTTATGTTGGTTCATTATCCACCTGAGATTAATTAATCCATCAAATATTTATTGAGTACCTCCTGTTCTAGGTGCTGTTCTAGGTGCTGAGGATACAGCAGAGAGCAAGATAAAAGAGATGATCTCGAATTATATGCTCCTAGAGTCAGAGCCCGGAGGGATCTTAGGGCAGATCTAATCATTTGTCGGGAGAGAAACCTGAGGCCCGAGAAGGGCAAGAGAAGTCCTCAGGCCACACAGCAAATAGGGAGCCATGCTTGGGATCCTGGAAGGTCAGAGATAATGAGCTAAGAGGTCAGCTGTCCCTAACTGGTCAATTTTTAGAGGCAGAAACTGGTGGCCAGCGGCAGAGTCATGCCAAGCTAATAGCATTGCTCTTGCTTACTGTTGAATGCATCCTTCTCTCCTACAACTCTCCCAAGCCAGATCTGGGCTCTGATTTACTGTGGGGAGTGTGTGTGTGGCTTCATTTGGGCTAGGGCAGCCGGCAGGAGACCTGAGTGGCTTCCTCATGATCAAGTCATCCCACCTCCTTCTGGGGCATTCAGAGGCTGCAGTGAGCTCTCCCCTCTCATCTTGCCTCCCCTAGCTCTCCCAGACAGCCATGGCCCCCTGGCACTGCCCGCTGCCACAGTGGCCTCCGGCAGTGCCAGGAAGGTTCTATACTGAGGGTTGCCCTGATGTGCCCAAAGCCTCCACACCCCTGTCTGACTCACTCCCTCACTTTCTCAGGAGCTGAAGGAGCAGGGGCTGTGAGGCTGTCCAGGGCTGTGGTGGGCTGCCTCCCTCCCAGTCTCCTCCCCCTCCCTCAGGAGGAGTTGGAGCAGGTGTAAGGAGTGTCTCTAGAAAGCCAGACTGAGAGGCAAAAGGTGATGGGGTGGGGAGCTCTGGTGATGTGTGTGTGTGTGTGTGTGTGTGTGTCTGGATGCCTTCATAAGAGCTGAAATACAGCTCCCATTCTCTCCATCCTGTGTGTGTGTACTCCATTTGTATTTTTTTGTGTACCCATAAATATATGAGGTACACACCTTGCTGAAGGTGTGTATATGCATGTTTATGTACCCAGGAACGTGTTCCTCTGTGCAGGGAGCCAGGCGTGTTACCTGTAGGGAGACTGCAGACCTCTTTGCGGAGCCTTCTCTGGATGCGTCTTTATCCCCCTGCCGCTCCAGGCAGCCCTTGGTTCCTGGGCAGGGGGCAGGAACCAGCATCCAGCACTCTAGGCCGTCAGCCCAGTGCTTATGTCCAGCCTGGGTTATGGCTACGCCCCCCAACCCCCACTTCTAGGAGACCTGAAGACTGAAGACGGGGCCAGGGGCAGGCTGAGGCTGGCCTGGAGCTCCTAGCTAATTTTCCCCCGGCCTCCATCGATCCAGCAGCTTCTCCTGAGTCTATTAGCAGTCGGCAAGTGAAAATATCCCCCATTGCGAGCCCTGACCTGAGACAGGGAGGAATCCATAGCAATTTGTTCAAACAGAAGAAAGCGTTTCCCTCTGATTTGTATTCCAATTTATTCTAGGCAGGAAGGGGGTCAGGGTGGGGGTGGGGGTGAACCCTGGCTCATCAGGGCTGGGCCCAGGCCTGTCTCCCTCGAGCCCCCATGCCAGCAGGGGTGGCAGCTGGCGCTCCCCATGGTTCCTGGGGTGGGGGCTGAGGTGGGGAGGGTGGGCCCCAGCAGGGGGACGGGAAGAGAGTCCTGCCAGCCTTCCCAGCAGGCCCAGCTTGGCTGGAGAGCTCAGTTGTGGATTTGGTTTTCACAAAATACAAAGCCGCCTGCTCGGAGCCTCTCTCTGGGGCACTGGGGCCTATGCCAGGCGTGCGCTCACCCTCTGTGCCCATGCCAAGGTGGGGGCTGGGCTGGGCCCACGGACAGTGGCTCCAGCTGGGCTGAGTGGCAGGAGGGTCTATTCTTTTCCTGAAGCCCTCCCCAGCCAACTTAGCAGGAATAGGGCTGCTCAGGCTCAGAGGGGAGTTGATACTTTGGAAAAGCTGCTGTGCAAGGTGGAGAGCTCCCCATCACAGGATCCCCGAGTGCATCTTCCTGGTGCCATGCTCAGGCTCTTTTCCTGGTCTGAGCAAACAGGGGCTCACCGTTCTCTGACCCAGGAAGTCTCTCTTGAACCCTTACAATAATGACAGCTCTGACTGACATTCATTAAGGATTTACTATTTGCTGGACACTGGGTTAGTGCTGTCAAGTGTCCAGTCCTTGCAGGGTCCAGGCTTCCTGGGGTGCCTCAGTTTCCTCCCTTCCAGATCGTTCTGTCACCTCCCTCACCCACCTCTGCTTGATCTTTCTCACTTCCTCCTGAGAATCACTTCTTCCTTCCATCTGAGGGTGGCCCTGGTGACTGAGGGTCTCAGGACTGATGCCTCTGCCTCTTTTCCAGAGGGATCCCATGAACAGGCCAGCTCCTTTTTTTCCAGGTAGCTTCCTTTGGCCCCACCTCACCCTCACCTCCAGGGTGCAGGCCTCTGCAGAGGTGATGCCATGGCAACGGGAGAGGAGGATTCTGGGAAGGGTCAGCCAAATGGTCCTACAGCTACGCACCCCCCTCCACTGTTTCCTTCTTTCTTGTGCCGCTGCCCGCAGGGAGAGGAGTAACCGGAGACGTTCTTCACACCCAGGTGCCAGTGACTAGCAGCTCTGAGGTCAGCTGCGGCACATGATTTGCTGGGCTCCATGACACCACCAAGGTCTAATTTCAGAAGCCAGCAACTAAATATATCAAAGGGGATGAATAATCATCTCTCCCAGGTGGGAGGATGTGGTGTGAAGCAGCAGAGGCTTCTGACAGAGGCCTGGGTTCAGGTTCTGCCTTGGCCACTCCCTGGCTGTGTGATCTTGGGTGGCTCATGCTCTGTGCCTCAAGCACAAGATGGCGGTCCCAGCGCCTTCCTGAGGGGGCTGTGGTGAAGAGGCAGTGGGAGCGTATGGAAAGTCATTCTTAGCCCAGTGCCTGCACACGGGGAGTACGTGATGGCGACTGCCCTGCTCAGTGAGTGATGCCAGTGCCTGGGCCTGGCTCGGGAAGCTATGAGTCACAGAGGCAGCCACCAGGAAAGCGGCACATGAGGCTCTATGTACCCGCGTGTGACACTTTAGTAGGGAAAAGAGGGAGCAAGACCAAGATCCTGGCCCAGGAGAAAGGGTGGCAGAATTCCAGCCCTCCTCCCGTCTTCCTCTTGGGGAAATTTATAGCCATAACATTCCCTTCGAGCCACTTTGTAGGTTGGGAGACAGGTGTGTCTGCTGACTTTACTTTCCTCCTAAGAAGAAGTCCCTGCCCCTACCTCCTCAGCCCCCAGGTCTTCCTAAGGGCAATGACTTTTCTGTCTCTGGCTGTGATTGAACTCTGGTCCAACTGGCCTCCCCCGCCCCCACACTCAGTCCTTCACTTTTCTTCCTGACCTACTGGGTTCCAAATCATTTATAAGTTGTTCAGAGGCTCAGCTTATAATCAGGTCCTATGGTGCATGCCGCTTACGTGGTTTCTAAAGTTTCGGTCAAAAAGGAGTGAAACCCTTCAGTGATAAGGAAAAAAAATTATGAGGATACTTAACGGGAGGGCAGGTATTGCATTTCTTTTTTTTTTTTTTTAACAGTATTTTATTTTATTTTTTAAAAGATTTTATTTATTTGACAGAGAGGGAACACAGCAAGGGGAGTGAGAGAGGGAGAAGCAGACCTCCTGCCGAGCAGGGAGCCCAATGTGGGACTCGATTCTGGGTCTCTGGGATCATGACCTGAGCTGAAGGTAGTCGTCCAACCAACTGAGCCAACCAGGTGCCCCTTAACAGTATTTTTTAAAGGATTTTATTTATTTATTTGAGAGAGAGACAGCACAAGCAGGGGGAGAGGGTGAAGCAGACTCCCCACTGAGTAGGGAGCCCGACACGGGGCTTGATCCTCAGACCCTGGGATCATGACCTGGGCTGAAGGGAGACGTTTAACCAACTGAGCCACCCAGGTGCCCCTTGTATTGCATTTCTTGATTTATAAATGTACCCGATGCTAAAGGAAATATGTTCCCCAACTTGATGCTTCCTGCATTGACTCTTGGAAAGAAAGGATTGTTCATCCTTTTCAGGGATTTAACCTGCGTTTCCTCCTGGGGGTATTTGCTTTTTAAAAGGGACACAGGAAAAGAATGAATACATGTTTAATATGCAGGGTATTGTTGAGTGTTATGGAGAACCCACAGAGCAGGAAAAGGGATTGAAAGTGGTGGAAGTGGGGCAGGTCTGCTGTCTGAAATACAGTGATCTGGGAAGGCAAGGCCTCCCTCAAAACACAGCTGAAAGAAGTGAGGGAGTGAGTTCTAGAAATCTGGGGAAGAGTAATGTGGCAGCAGGGGTTGCAAGTGCAAAGGCCCTGAGGTAGGAGTGGGTTTGGCCTGCTTGAACAACAACAGAGAGAGCAGTGTGACCACAGTGTGTGTGTGTTTGGGGGGGGGCAGTAGAACAGAATGTAGGGAGGGGATGGAGCAGATGACAAGCGGCATGACAGTCTATTAAAAAAGTGTTGGCTTTGGGCGCGTGGGTGGCTCAGTGGGTTAAAGCCTCTGCCTTCGGCTCAGGTCACGATCTCAGGGTCCTGGGATCGAGGCCTGCATCGGGCTCTCTGCTCAGCAGGAAGCCTCCTTCCTCCTCTCCTCTCCTCTGCCTGCCTCTCTGCCTGCTTGTGATTTCTCTCTGTCAAATAAATAAATTAAAAAATCTTTTTAAAAAAGTGTTGGCTTTGACTACTTGAGATGGGAGACATGGTAAGTGTTTGATTAAGTGTTGTAAAGGGATCCCTCTGCTTTCTTGTGGAGAACAGACTGTACTGGGCAAGGAAGGGAGCAGGGTAGACCTCTTCAGGAGGCTGTGTGGAAATCCCGGCAGAAGATGGCTAAAAGTGGGGTTATATCACAGGAGTCGGATTGAGGATCACTTTTGAAGGCAGCTGAGAGGGCTTGCTGGTGGATTGGGTGTGGAGTGTGGGAGAAGGAGAGAAGCCAGGACGACAGTTTCCGGCTGACTGCAAGGGATAGCGTGTTTTCACTAATGGACGTAGGGGTGAGGAATTGCTCTCAGCTGTGGGGGGCTGGGGGCGGTAACTGCTGTCCTCCTGAGGTCACTGGATACAGAGAGAGTCTTACAGCAAATCAAGCCCTTACGTGTCTGCTCCCTGATTTCTAAACCTCAGAGCTAATCCTCCTGCCTCCTCCTGGGCTGGGTGGGGTGAAGACTGGTGTGGGAGAACCGTAAGGAGATAGCTTTGAGACATTTCATACAGTCAGGTCATGGCACCTGTAATTCCACCCCATAGCTGGGTGGGTTGAGGTCCTGAAACCCACAGCTGCCTGGGGGGGTGAGATCCTTGGGGGCTTTCTAGAAACTCTGTCCTCCCTTCCCCGGCCCTTCTGTCCTGGCTGTCTAAGGCTCTACCTGCTCTCAAGCCACAGGATTGATTTTGCTTTCGGGGTTATATTGTTATTATTACCCACTTAAACAATCTTATAGAAAAAAAAAAAAAAGGAACCCAATGACCATCAAACATTAACCGTTCATTCTAAATTCCCTGCCCATACCTGTCAATACATTTTTACATAGTGGTAAACAGACGTCTGTTCTGGGCTGTTGGCCGACTTTATCTCCCACACACGTCTCGCAGTATTGACTGAGCCCTCAGCCCTGTCACTTTAATGGCTGATGGGTTCGAAGCACTGGAGTTTGGTCACCATTTCTCTGATGTGGACAGTTTGGGCAAGCACTGGTTCCCCCTGCTTCTAAATAGCTCGACCGTGAATATCCTTATGTGAATTACTTTTTCCTTTTAAATTATTTCCTTGAGGCCTATTCCCCAAAGTGAGATTGCCTAATAGGTCATAGGATAGGAACAGTTTTATGGTCTCATTTCGCCCTGCTGGGTCATGTTACAAAAAGTTTGAGCCAGCTTTGCACACAGCCCGGCCACAATGAATTTTATCCTCTGAATTTATTTTCCTGGGTTTAACAGGTGTATTATGGTTTGTTTCTTAACTTCCTTTGCTTCCTGAAGCCACATTTAGGTCTCTTGGTGCCTAATAAGTACCTGATCTGGGCAGAACTTTACAGTTTTACATGGAGCTTTCTGATATGTCATCTCAGTGAGGCATTGTGAGCATCATGTTATTGGCCTCTCTTTTATATGGCAGAATGGGAGTTTAGTCACATTAAGTGCTGGAGTGAAGCCTCCAACTAGTTCTTACAGGTTTGGTTAGAAAGGAGTCCCACCCACCTGCCACCGTCCCATTCTCTCTGTGGGCCCAGGGTCCCCAGATGCCCAGTTCAGCCCCAGCTCAGTGCCCTTAGTCCTGTCATCTCTCCTCAGCTCCTACAGCCAGCTGGGGCCAGGCCCCATTCAGAGCCCTGTGCTTCCAGGTTGGGGCTCAGCTCCATGGGGCTTGGAAGAAGTTACTGGGTTTGGGGGTCAGGTGGGGCTTTGAGAGCTCTTTGCTTCAGCAAAGCCGTGACACTTTCCATTCCCTGGCCTAGGACTGGCCCAAGCTCTACGTTCTGGGTGGGGAGCCTAGACCTAACAGGGTGGTGTATTTATTTATTTATTTTTAAAGATTTTATTTATTTATTTGACAGAGAGAGAGAGAGAGAGTACAAGCAGGGGGAATAGCAGGGAGAGTTTGGTCACCACCAGGGAAAGGGAGAACAGTATCCTGCTGAGCAGAGTCCAATGTAGGGCTTGATCCCAGAACCCTGAGATCATGACCTGAGTCAAAGGCAGATGCTCAACTGACTGAGCCACCCAGGCGCCCCAATCTAGCAGGTTTTATTCTGTTCCCTTCAAACCATACTTCTTGAGTATCTCCTAGGCAGCATTCACCTATGCCTGGTAGATTCAGTTCTTACTGTATTTAACTCTCAAAATAGGGAGTGCATTTGTATCCATTTTATAGTCAGGAGACTGAGGATCTAGTTTAGGGAGTTAAAAGATTTGCACCAGGCTGCAGAGCAATTACTGCAACTTCCTGGACAAGAACCCCGTGCCCAGGCTGTGTCTACACCAGACAGACCTGGACCTCCCATGGGTTTGGGTCCAATAGTTACATGAGGTGTAGTGGGGACATTTGATCATATCTAGTGTGTATGCTGCTGCCAGGGCGTGGGGCTACGGGAACGGCAGTGATGGGGTCTCCAGAACTACCAGAGCTTGGCAGGGCTGGGTAGCTGGGACCCAAGCAGGAAAATCTACATGAATGACCCCATGTCCATGGGCCTCACATCCCTGGGCCAGGCAGGCTCAGGTCCTGCATTCTTGAAGCCATTCTCTGCCCTGATGGGTGGCAGCTTCTCTCTCCCACCATCATCCTGTATATTCTCCTGGGGAGATCTTTTCCTTCCTGTGATTACCTCCTCTAGCCCACCTTGCTGGTCTGTTCTCTCGAGATTACGGCTTACGGCGTTCCCTGCATTCAGACCTCTGCGTTCAGTGTGACATTTTCTCCTTGCGGGCCCTTTGAACAGGTTCCCACAGGCTCCTGTGCTATATTATCAAATGGAAAAAGGACTAGAATTTATGAAGTATCTACTGAGATACCAGTCCTTGTGTTATGGACCCGATGTGAGTTATCTCAGTTAACTCTCAGAACCCAGAAGTTATTTCCACTACTGCCTGAAATGTCTTTTCTCCTTTTGCAAACTGAAGAAACAGGCTTCAGGAGATTGAATGACTTGCCCAACAGGAAGGAGAGGCGTGGTAGAGTCCTGTCTCCTGCCCCTCATCCCATACCGTCTGGGCAGCCTTGGGGGAAGCAGTGTTGGATTTAGGGCATGTGCCCCTCTGCTTTCTTCCCTGAGTATCTCACTTGCACTGGTTAGAGCTGCCCTCACTGTTGAGAGTTTTGATCCGGGTCTTCTGCGACCCAGGGAGAAAGTCCCTTATAGCTTCTCCCAGGGCACCTCAGAGTCCCCATGTAGGGGGCTTTCCCAGTGGCCTGTCTCGACATCCAGAGTTCCATTAGTGGGGTGCCCATTAGACTTCTACTAATCCACAGGCAAGGAAGAGTCTGTGAGTATCACCTGGCACTCTCAAGCCCTGTGTGCCTTCCGATGAGGCCAGGATGTAGGTGCGAGGATGCTGGGTGTTCCCTGGGACTGGGGCACAGATGGACCAGTCACCACTTCCGGCAGAGGAAATTTGTCAAGAGGGCAAGGCTCTGCCCAAAGTATCGGGCTCTGCAAACAGTACTAGGCTCTGGAAACAGGATCTGTCCCTGCAAATAGGAGCAGGCTCTGCAGGCAGTAGCAGGCCCCGCCTCTGAGCACCGAGGCAGGGCTTTTACGCTCCGTCGTGGTGATAGGGTGGTAGCCCAAGCACCTGTCCCTTCTGGTGTGGCTGCTCTCATATTCAGTGATAGCACCTTGTACTTGGAGATCAGAGACATGCGTGCTACGAGTGGGGAGATTTCTGTGGCCAAAGAGGAGATTGGCTGAATACAGGTTTGGCTGTGATGAAAAGGACCCTGGGGAGCAAACAGTATGGGATCTGCAGCAAAGTGAGGACAGAGGTTTTTCACTGAGGATGACTCTACCTTATTTGGTGCTGCGTCCCAGCACTGAGGGCAGGACAGGTCACACAATAGGTGCTTAGGAAATACTGCAGAACAAATCGATGAATCAATGGCAAATAAACAGGCAATTGTGTGTGTCCTCTGAAGGGTTGGGAGGCCAGGAACAAGAGGGAGGTTGGAGAGGGAATCTGTGCACTGAGGTCTAATGACCCAAGAGAATGTCCAGAGATGTGTAAGGTTGAGTGTGATGGTGCTTCCCCTCAATGCCTGGCACTTTTTAAAAATATATTTATTTGAGAGAGAGAAAGAGCACAAGAGGAGAGGGGAAGAGGGAGATGGAGAATCCCAAGCAGATTCCCCACTGAGCATGGAACCCAGTGCAGGGCTCGGTCCTGCGACCTGAGATCTTGACCTGAGCCAAAACCAGGAGTCAGATGCTCAACCAGCTAAGCCAGGCCAGGTGGCCCTCAAATGACCAGCATTAAGGTGAAGTCAGAGGAGATGGCATGGGTTCGGGGAGACTGTTTCAGACTGGTTTTTCCTAGTATTGAATTGGAGCCTCCACTGGACTTGGAGCCATCCCCTGGCCCATCCTCAGTGGTGAACAGAGGACAGGTGTTAGCCAGCTCCACAGACAGCCAAGGCCAAGGGGAAGGCAGGTCAAAGCCCTGCTGTGGAGAGCACAGAAGGGTTAATTTTCCCAAGAGGTTCATGTTTGATGGCCCGGGCATGGTGTGTTGGAGAGGTGTGTAGCATCTCATAGAAGGAAGCCCAGGCAAAGCTGGCCAGGTGCCTGCCCCACGAGCTTCCTCCTAGATCCTGGCCGCCATTTGCTGAGCAGCTAATTAAAAGAGAAAAGCCTCTTAATATTTCAGCACTGTTAACTCTGCTAAATTATTAAGTGTCCATTTGCATTACGTGCATAAAAGGATCGATAAACATGTGCGAACCAGGAGCTGGGAGGAGCACAGAAAGATGGTTTCTGAGGATGTTGCATGCGACTGGCCCAGTTAGCGACTGGAGACTTTGTCCTGCAACCTGAGCCCTGAGTCCTCAGCACTGTGCTGGGCCCTTGGGAGCTGGAAACGCATGGGGCTTAGCATAAAAGTCAGAGTCAGTCTAAATCAGCAAGGCGTCCTTGGGCAAGTTACTTAACCTTGCTGAGCCTCAGCTTTCTGATCTGACAGATGGGAGCAATAGCCTTGTTATGAGCAATACATGAGATAAGACATAAAACACTTGATGCAAGGCTGGCACAGAGTAAGTTGCTACTGGTGTGTGTATATCGTGATGTTATTGTTATGTTAGGGGGGTGGGTTGGGGAACACAGGAGCCTTAACTCCAGTTCACAGCTGATCCTCCCTGCCTCCTTTCTGCTGCCTAGCAGGCCATTAGAAGCATTGTCCTTATCCCAGCTCTTCTGGACTGCACACTTCCCTAGACTCCCTCCAGCACCAAGCTCAGGCCCTCATGCTCATGAGGATGTACTGACTGGTGGAAGTCAGGACTGGAACGCAGACCCCGGTTCCATACAGCCTGGCCCAGAACACTGAGTGATGCTTGTGGGAGGCTGCAAGGGTGGTGGCTCTTGCCCTGGCACTGCCTTCTGCTAACGGGGCAGATAGAACCGACAGCAGGTGGGAAAACTTGCAGCCCCCTTCTCTCCTCCCCCTTCTGCCCCCCTCCGCCTCTGGAAGTTTCTCCAGGCCTCCAGCCACACACACCTTCCCAGAAAGAGCAGCAGGAAGCAGGACAACAGCCCCCACTGTGATTAACCTTTTGAAATGCAGCTTGGGGAAGAGGCCTGAAGGAAAGCTGATGGAGCTTTCAAAGAAGGGTTTCCATTCATTTTGCTGCTCACCTGCCTTATTTGGCTGAACATCTTACTGAGGCCTCCTGCACATTTAACAGCCCTTCCTACACCCTGACTAGTGCCAGCAAGGAAATTCTCTCATGAGGAAATAGCCCCTCCAGGTTCCAGTGAGAATTCTTTTACGAAGCCCAGTGGGCAAGTTGAATTTGCCTTAACATGAATCCTTAAGAGTTTGTGGCTTCCTCACTGGGTCTGCTGGGTGCTGGCTGTTCTGACCCCCACCTATAATTTGGGGTGTATGCTTTCTGGAAGAAAAAGGAGTGAGCTGATAGGCTAGAAGCATTCTCCCAGGGACCCACTAATTCTCCTCAGGTGTCTTCCTTATTTTTTTTTAAAGATTTTATTTATTTCATAGAGAGATAGCACAAGTAGGCAGAGGGAGAGGGAGAAGCAGGCTTTCCACTGAGAAGGGAGCCCGATGCAGGGCTCGATCTTAGGACCCTGGGATCATGACCTGAGCCGAAGGCAGATGCTTAACCAACTGAGCCACCCAGGCACCAGCTGTGCTCCTCATGATCCTGCCCTGTGGGTGACATCTCATGTTTGGCTGTGCTCAGCCACAGGGCTGGGGAGGGCCACATACTGGATGCGACAGCCATTAGTTTTATATTGAGCTTGGGATCAGCATTTCTCCATTTGTTTTCCACAACACTTCTGCTCTCAAGATGCTAAGTAGAGCCTCTGTGAAGAAGAATCAAATACATTTGGAAAGCACTAGCTTAAACTAAGTTATGTAGGTGTGTTTACTGTGGGACTTTAATAAACTACAGAGCCTTTAATAATCTACAGTTGGGTGCCAAGACACTCTAGAAAGGAGAGAGAAGATGCAGCATCAGGGTCCTGACTTGGTAGAGGACTATCCATGAACACTTTATGGCACACAGGTTAGGAGATGCAGTTTTCTTTTTCCACGGGGCTTTTGAGAGATCTCAGGAGAGTGAAATTGGAAAAGTCTCATAGACCAGAGGCAGGGAAACATACATGGTTCCCAACTACTGTCCTATCTTCTATTCACTAATATGGTGTTGAGCAGAGATGATCAAATCCAGTCTCCAAAATTCCCAAGGAGATTTTTACAAATACGAATTCTGACAGCCTTGGAGTCAGCATGGCAATAGGCTCCCTGGTGACACAAGGAGGAGTAGGGGAGTCCGTGGAGAACTGGGATGGTTCCAGGCTAACAGGTGAAAGGCCTGGGTTCAAGTCCCCACTCTGCTCCTGTCCCGTGTCAGTGAGTGACAAGGAGAGGGCATTTCCTTCTCTGGGCCTCCCCTATCATCTCTGCCAAAAGAGGCTAAATAAGCCTTTCTCCTTCACCTCTCAGAATGAGGTGAGGAGCTTGGAAATACATATAGTGGACCCCAGGAAGGTATCACTTGTCACCATCTGTGGCAGATAAAGCCGGGTCCTTTCTTTTCCTGCACAGGGCTTGCAGTCCCCCAGGGAGGTGGGTTCTTGAGAGGAGTGCAGGATCATTTCTAGAATAATGATGCTAGCTACCGCCTTTGGATGGCTTGCTGTGTACCAGGCACTGTTTTCGGCACTTGACGTGAGCTTACTTATGTATTCCTCATAACAAGCCTGTTTTACAAGTGAGAAAATGAAGATATAAGTAACTTGCTAAAAATCACGAAGTAACTTGCTGAGAGCTGAGTGTGCTGGGAAGCTGAGAGGGATGCTCACAAGGGGCCCCATCCCTCCCCTCTGTTCCTAGCTCCTCTGAGGCCTTGTACCGCCTTCAGCATGAATTTTTTTTAAAAATTAATTTATTTGACAGAGACACAGTGAGAGAGGAAACACAAGCAGGGGGAGAGGGAGAAGCAGACTTCCTGCTGGGCAGGGAGCCCCATGCAGGGCTTGATCCTAGGACCTGGGATCATGACCTGAGCCAAAGGCAGATGCTTAACAACTGAGCCACCCAGGAGCCCCTCAACATAAATTTTAGCATATCCCGGGAAACATATCAGCTTTGAGCATCTCCACCGTGGAGTTTTGAGGGTTGCTCTCCTGCCTCCAGAGGGCGTTCTCCTGCCCCCATCTCTTTCTCCTACTTAATCATCTCAGTAACTGTTGTTTATTGAGAGAGCACCTATTGTTTGGCTGGATGTTTTATAGATGTTGCCTTAAACCCTCATGCCAGCCCCGAGAGAAGGCATTATTGTTCCCATTTTATGAAGGAAGAGGCTGAGGCTCAGAGAGATTGAGTAACTTGCCTAATGTCACACAGCAAGTGGGTAGCAGAGGCAGGAATTAGTCTCAGATTGTCTGCTTTTCCCACTTCTCTAAAGCATATGTCCCCTCTGCTTGCTGTTCTTTGACACATCCCCTGCTTTGGAGTAGTTCTAGTGCTTACAGAACTCTGAAGCCATCCTGTTCATTTCTGCTCTCTTGTTTGCTATCCATCTCCCCAACACTGCTCCTTCATTGTTTGCTTTTCCTGATAGTCTGTCCGGCACCCAAGCAGCGAGCGGCCAGCTCGAATGCATTTGTTGTTTGACAGACTGAATGAAGGGATTATGATGTCATGGTGGCTCTTGACACAGGTTCTGGTCTGGTTGCCTTTGGAACAGAAGCTGCTAACACTCGCATTGCCTTCGTAGGGAATGTGGAGCAGGAGCCTGAGGTTAAGTGGGGCAAAGCGTTTGGGGGCCTGTGACTTGGTGGGGGCTCTGTTGGCTCGGGGTCCAAAACACAGTTCTAACTATCCAGGGATAAGCAGAGCGGGGGAAGCTGATTCACCTTAACAAAGCTCAGTGGGAGGTCAGGGGCAAATTGAAATGCCAAGGTCAAGGGGGCCTGGGTACCCTTTGCTTCAGAGGGAAAATCTATACTTCAAAGAAGTCAACTGTGGGAAGCAGCTCATCAAATAGGAATTGGAGGAAAGGGAGTGGTAGTAATAGTGTCAACCAAAGAAACTGGATAACCTCAATGGGCAATTTTTAAAAATCGAAGTGTACTTAGGTACAGCCAAATCTTAAGCAAATAACCTGATGCATTTTCACATATATGTCCACTCATAAAAGCACCACTTGAATTAAGATGTAGACATCTGCATCGCACCAGAGGGGATCCTACCTTCTCCCCAGAAACTTCTGGTGTGCCCTTCCCAGCAAATAACCCCTATCTGCACCCCTGCTGGTCAGGAAGCCTGCTTCTCCCTCTCCCACTCCTCCTGCTTATGTTTCCTCTCTCGCTGTCTGTCTCTCTGTCAAATAAATTAAAAAAAAAATCAGGTTTTCCCGTTTTGTATTTCAGACACATGAGATCATATATTATTTACTCTCTTTTGCATTTGAGTTCCTCCATCCAGATTGCCAAGGTGAGATTCAACAGCGCCATTGTGTCTATGAGGCATCATTTTATTTTTTGTTTTGTTTTATTTTTAAAATTTTATTTTTGTGTAATATTCCATTGTGTGATTATACCAGAACTTATTTACCCATGTTAGTCTTGGTGGACATATAGGTGGTTGCTCATTTTTAGCTATAATGAATAAAGCTGCTATGAATATTCTCGGACCTATTGTTTGGTTGTTAGAAGCACTCATTTCCACTGGGTACTAGCCAGGAGTGGAGTTGCTGTGTCATGGGTATACCCTCATCTAGCTCAAGTAGGTACTGTCAAAATCTCTTTCACAGTGGTTCTATCATTTTTGAGTTTGATCCTGTTAAGAGTTAATGTCATCAAGAGGAGTTAGGTCATCTTAGTGATGTCACCATCCATGATGCCCCATCTCCAGTGAGAAAACGTGGCCGGTGGCCAGAGGTCTTGTGTCTGCTGGCCAGGCCCTGTGGTGGCCAGACCCTGGGAAAGTCTGGCTCTCCAGCTCCTTTTCAGTATTCCTTATCAGTCACCAAACCTTCTGTTGTTACAACACTGTTTGGCTACCAGCAAGCCACAGTGTCCAGGATTATAGCTTATCTTCCACTGGAACCTGTTAAATCAATGTCTTCCTTGTGGAGAGGCACCCCAGGCCTCTTGTATACCCATGTGACCTTCTGGTCTTATCAGCAACTGGCATGTGCATCGTGCATGGGGGGCGTTGTTTCCTGATGAGACTTCCTGGGGACCTCGGCCACAGATGGCCTTCTCTTCCACGGTATGGTGATGTTCATGCATTTTCATCGCAAAGGACGACAGTTTTGGACCCATTCCCCAGATTCCAGTGTAAATCTTATATATGGCCTGTGGGCTGATTACAAAATTTATAGAAAGTGAGGTGAGAAGGATTTCAGGGGTCATCTAGTCTGCTCCACTGCTATAGGAGAGGAAACTGAGGCCCATGAAGTCTGACTTGCTGAGCTTATCTCCTGACAACTAGCCTCTGTTCATTCCTCTATGGCAGCCAGGCCAACAGGATGGTTGTCTGGATGCTCAGACTCTGGGTTGATGGCAGCTGAACTGTTTGCAGAACCTGGTCTGTTTGCAGAGACTCTCATGGTTTAATGTGGTCTGTGTTGCTCCCAGTTGCTGCCCCACAAGCTTTCTGACCTACAGCTGGGCTGCCTCTGTGCACCCATCTCTGTAATAGTTCATGACTGTCCTGTCTGTGTTGGCTGGAGAGACTCTCGTAAGGCACTACTTGGGGTAACTGTAGGACACATCAGGGTTTACTAAGCACGTCTCCTCCAGCCTGTGTTACGGTCACACCCACCCTCGTGAGTTCTCAAGGCTGGCAGCATTCTCTCTGTTTCAGAGATGAGAAAATAAAGGTCCACAGATCACTCATGGTTTTACTCCAGGTAATATATATTATATAGTACACTGCCCTGTTACTCGGCCCAGAGCTCCCCTGAGGCCTGGCGAGAAAGCTGCTTCCTTTTAGAGCCTTCTGCGAATCTTCCTGTAGCAGACAGTGCTCTCTGTCTTTCCTTTGACCTCCTAGGGCTTTTTGTACCTCTTTTATGATGTTTAGCAACATCACCATGGGATATTCTTATAAATTCATCCTTTCAATGTTCACTGAGTACCTGCTATATTCAAGGCCTTGTACTGGGAATACCAAGGTGGAACTCATGGTTTGGTAGACACACAGATGAGAACCCCGGGTCTGGCAGACGGCAGATTGATGCTCTGTGGTTGCACTGGGAGAGTGATGGGTACAGAAGGAGGCAGGGCGTGGGTCAGCCAGGGGATGATTCCTGGAGGAATTACACATTTTACGTACAGGGTTTGCCTCACCTTTGCACACCTCTTTAGGGCAACTACCCTGTTTTCACCTCCTTGAGCCCCTGGTGCCCAACTACACTTTCTCCACCCTCAGCTGTGAGCAGACAGGTGTGAACTTGGGGTACTTGCCCTCCTTTTCAGAACCCAAACATTGCTGGGCTGGGGGCTGGACATTTAGGGAGGGCCTGTGTACTTCTCCCAGTCAGGCATCTTCCCTTTGGGTGTTGTAACCACATCTTAGCTGTGGTCTCCCGCCCCTGGTCACTGTGAGAAAGGCCAGGGAGGAGCCAGTCTTTTGAGAGCTTCCAGGCCCCTGGAGAGAACTTCTGTCCCTTGAAGAGGTTGGTCCAGGCTCAGAGAGCAATGAGGGAAGGCCTTTGGGTGAGGAGAATGAGCAGTCTGTGGGACTGGGAGATATCTTAGTCAAGCTCTCTAAAAGTAAATTCTGGGATGGTTGAGGGAGTGTAGGTCAGGCATGTGATTTACTGATAAAGTTCTCTCAGGAGATACTGGAAGGGGAAGAAACCAGGCAAGAATGGGGTTCAGTTGCTTTAGTCTCAACCTGTTCCCAGGGGGGCTGTGGAGTCAGATGGCAGACAGTGGGGAAGCTATCAGTCGTTAGACTCTGTGTATTGGGGAAAGGGGTGATCTGCACATTTCTGGCCTAGGCAGTTCCCATTGGCAAAGGGCAATTCCCAGGGGAAGGTGAGCTCTGTGAACCTAACACTTTGTGCAGCTAACACTCACAGCAGCTGAGGTATGGGGACCTGGGGGAAGGACCAGCATCTTCTACAACAGGGGCTGCTGAGACATCAATGCTCATCGAGTGATAACCAATTTTGTATAGATACCGAGCCCCTCAGACTCATCAGCTCACTGACAGCCGAGATCTCTTACAAGGAGAATGGGATGAGGAGGAACTGCCCCCTTCCTGAGTTCTTGACCTTTCTGGTTCTGGCTGGGGATCTGAGAGCATCCTTTCTAGAGCTCAACAGGTCAGGCCTCTAAGGAATGGCCTGGGGAGGTCTGGACTGCCACCTCCTGCTAACATACTCAGGGGAGAGAGCCTCAGACCCCCTCTGGCCTTGGAGTCTCTTGCGTAAACTTGTCCCCTCTCCCCCCCACCAGCTCCTGCTCAGGCTCAGATTGTCCATGCAGGCCAGGCATGTGTGGTGAAGGAGGACAACATCAGTGAGCGCGTCTACACCATCCGGGAGGGGGACACCCTAGTGCTGCAGTGCCTCGTCACCGGGCACCCTCGGCCCCAGGTAAGCGCCCCCTGGGATCAGAACTACAGAAGAGGCAGTCCAAGCTGGGGACAAGAGATGGACGAAGTTGATGGACGAAGCTGGCAAGCCAACACAAGACAGAAGACTGGGTCCGGGAAAGAGCTCGAAAATTAACTCTCTGGGGAAGGGCTGGAGACCATGAGCTTATTCACCTGAAAATGTTGATGACTGAGGGGAAAACTTAAATGGCATTTGTTCACTTCCACTTCATTCCTGTTGTATCTGTGGGGCAGACATTTCCTTGGATGCACCTTCCACCTCTGTTTGAGGGCAGACCTCACATGCCAACACTGCTAGGCGCTTCCTCATATGTCTTCTCTTTGGAGCCTCATGACCAGGCTGTGGGGAAGACAGGAGGGCTTCTGTTACACAACTGAGGAAATCAAAGCTTGGAAAGACTGAGTGAACTCCCAAGATCCCACAGCTCCTGGGAGGGTAGAAGCAGAATCTGAATCCAGAACCAGTATTCTCTGTAGCTTAGCACACTTCCCCTCAGTGTGTCCGTCTTCGGATTGGGGGCTCCAGGAGTTACCAACAACATAGGGTGCACTCTCCTCTTCAGGAGGCTTTAGGTAGGCAAGCCCCATACTCTTGAGTTTAAATGACTGAAAGCAGTTAGAAAACAACAGAAGAGGAGTATCTGGAAATGCCTGGTACATTTTGTCACAGACCAAGTATGTGGTTTAGTCAGAATGGTTGACCAGTTATCACTGAAGCTGATGGGAAGAGCCAGGAGGTGAGCTGGAAGGATGGTTGGAATTTGCTGGAAATTCCAAATTTGCTTGTTTTTATGTCTCTTACATGGGTCTTCTGTTTCTATTCCTCATTACCTCTGGAGGTCAGACCTGCAATTCTAGCCCTTAGACCATTGCAGTAGGCTAACTGCTCCCCTGCCATTTCCCGCATCTTTCCCCCCAATTCACTTCTGTACCCTCCTAGAATTGTCATCCTCAAACCTACTCTATTATATCACTCCCTTGCTCAGAAACCTTCCCTGGTTTACCTATTACCTACCAGACCCAGTTCAGGCTACTAGGGATGGAAGTGAAGCACCCCCACAGTATGGCCCCACTGCCATCCTCCTCATACCCATACTGTACTCCAGTCATGCTTCCCCGAGTGCACACTGTTTGTGCCTGTGTTAGCGACTGCTGCTCACCTCTCCTGAAATGCCATCTACCTCCTTGTTTGCTCATTTCATTAAACACGTATTTATTGAGCACCTGCTATGTGCCCAACACTGTGATGGGCCCTGAGGATACAGTTACAGTTCTCATTGTCATGAAGTATCCATTCTAGCAGGGGAACAGGGAAGGAGCATCTCATGGCCCACTTTGAGATCAGGCTGGGGGATGCAGTGGGCATGGAATTCCCCACTCCAAAAAAAATAGCAGGAGAGTGGGAATCTCGAGTGCCAAAATGAAGAAAGAATCTGTAGCAATGGCGGTGAGCAGAATGTAAAGACCATGGCTCTTGGAGGGGCTTGAACTACGTACTCACCTCAGGGATGAATGAATACATGTGTGGGGGTATGAGTTGAGGCCACAGGTCCACCTATGGTTGGAAGCTAGATATAGACTCTCTACCTAAAGCAGGAAGATTGACAAGGGCACCTGCTGTGAATGGGGACCAGAAGTTCTCTGACCCACAGCCCAGAGTCACAGCAGGGAGCAGACTCTGCCTCAGGGTGTGTGTACAAAAGGTCTCCTATAAAGGAGCATGCCCCTTGGGCTGTTTGTGTTTTACACTGTCCAAGGAGAGGACACCCAAAGCTGAGAAACTTATATAAAAACAAGTTGGAACCTATGAAACCATGGGTCTTGGGCATAGGCAACCATAAAGCTATACCATAGACAGGCCTGTGAGGGCCCACATGGAACTTCTGTGCAAGAAAACGCTCATGGAATATAAGCCTGTGGTGTAAAATTTTAAAACACATTTAAAAATATAGTGCCAGGAGGGCCAGTCCAGAGACTCAAAGAATTGAACAATTTACACCTGAGGAAACAGAGAAAACAGAGTCATCTGAAAGGATCTTGAAAATAGACATATTTAAAGTGTTTAAAGAGATAACGAGGGGCGTCTGGGTGGCTCAGTTGATTAAGCAACTGCCTTCAGCTCAGGTCATGATCCCAGAGTCCCAGGATTGAGCCCCACATCAGGCTCCCTGCTAGGCAGGAGGCTTGCTTCTCCCTCTCTCACTTCCCCTGCTTGTGTTCCCTCTCTGGCTGTGTTTCTCTCTGTCAAATAAATAAATAAATAAAATCTTAAAAAAAAAAAGATAGATAACGAAAGATTATACATCCTGATCAGTTAGATATGAGGGCAACAACCAACTAGAAGTCCTAGAAATAAAAATAATATGATCTTTTGAAAAATTTGGCCTCAATACCATAGAGATAGCTAAAGAGAAAATGAGCAAATTAGATGATAGATCTGAGGAAATCAACTACAATGCAGTCTGGAGAAGACAAAGAGATGGAAAATATGAAAAGAGAGGTGGGAGATATGGAGGTTAGAATGACAAGATACAACATAAACTTAGGACCAACTAGAGAAACTTGAGAGAAGGCAACATCTAAAGAGATAAAGGCTGAGAATTTTGTAGAACTGAAGAAAAGTACAAACCCTGCAGTAGCCACACTCTGCATGAGAAAGTGGCCCTTCACCCACTTCTCCCTAGCCTTTTTGTTTTTATGATCTGTGGCCTGAGCTTTTCATCGGGATCAGGGGCATTGTCCTGTCTCAGTAATAACCAATTCTCCCCAACTTTAAGTTGGAAGCCCCCCTACCCTATTCTTAAGATTTAATGACCTGGAAGTGATCAATTTTTCTTAAACCTCTGCTACTCTGAGTAGTAGCTCCAGTGTTTTGTGTGATCCTTGCTAGTTCTCCACAATGTAGGGCAATGTTGGTAATACAGAAAATTCATGGAGTGACTAATATATACCAGGGGCTATACTTAGGTGGTTTACACACTTCCTTTCTAAATCTCTGCAAAGCAAAATTATGCTGTGTAATAGTTATAGTTACCTACTGCCATGTAACAAATGCCCTAAAACTCAGGGGCTCAAAACAACAAACTCTTGTTGCCTCACTGTTCCTATGGGACCTGAATCCAGGAGCAGCTTAGCTGGCTGGTTCTGGCTCATGGTCTCTGAAGAGGCTGCAGCCATTTGAGAACTGACTGTGGCAAGAGGACCTGCTTGTAGTTTACCTCCTATGGCTGTTGACCTAATGTTTCCCTTCTTCCCTTGTGGAACCCTCCCTCCAGAGGACTGTTGATGACAGCCCAGATGGCTTTCCTCAAGATGGAAATCACGGTCCTTCATAACCTGATCTTGGAAGTGATATACCATCATCCCCACTGTGTTATATTGGTCCCACAGCCCATCCCTGGTACAGAGTGGGAGGGCACCCCAGAAAAAAGGGCGATAGACCAGGATCACTGTCCACCATCTTGGAGACTGGCTGCCCCATAGACCTCTACTGCAGATGAAAAATCTGTCACTGAGAGAGGAATAACCTACCCAAGACCACTAAGAATACAGACACTAAGGCACATTTAATCCTTCCAGGAACCCTAGGTGGGGGTAATGGTCTCCATTTTTACAGTGAGGAAAGGAAGGCAGGAAAGGTGGGGTAATTTGCTGGATCCAACTTGCCTCTTAACCATTGTGCTATACTGCCTTCTTTAAAGCCCCCTCCCTCTGACCCCAGATGGCCCAGATTCTTTCCAGAGGCATCCTACCCCATCCGTATATTCCCCTGGGAGGAATTAGTTTCGGCAGGGGCGAGGAGGTGGTGTGCTCCATGGGTACTCAGGAAAAACAATGGGGTAGGAGGGGAGGCGCCCCACTCTCACTGCCCACCCTCCCACTGTTGCGGCTACTCTGCCCCTCCCCATGGTCCCAGGTGCGCTGGACCAAGACTGCGGGCAGCGCCTCGGACAAGTTCCAGGAGACGTCGGTGTTCAACGAGACGCTGCGCATCGAGCGCATTGCGCGAACTCAGGGCGGCCGCTACTACTGCAAGGCGGAGAACGGTGTGGGAGTGCCAGCCATCAAGTCCATCCGAGTGGATGTGCAGTGTGAGTCGGGGCCGTGGGTCCCTGCTCCCCCAGGGTGTCCGGGCTGGGCGGGAGGAGGGGGGTCAAAGGAGCTAGAGAAGCGACACCTCCGTGGAAGAGCCAGTAGAGACTTCATCTGTCCCGGACTAAAGGGGCATTAATTACCTGCTGTTCCTCCAGTGTGTCTCACTGGAGGAACTATACCCTTCACCCCCTTTCCCCCCATAATCCACACGAACCCTGCAACAGCCCTCTCAAGTGAGCAGGGAGGGCGGGGCAGGTTGGATTAGACTCTTTTCACAGATTAAATTGAGGTATGGGCAGTTTGTGACTTGTTGACCGGCAAAGGTTCTCTTGACTCTGCTCTGGTACCCTTCCCACAGTACCGCATGTCTGCTTTTGCCCCAGGGGCAGTTCTGAAACTTCCCTACCCCCAACACCTACAGGACCAAACACCCCTCAGTCCTGGTTGCTGGTTGAATGGGAAGCCCCTAGTCCCTATCTGCCTGCCATAGAGATACCCACTTAACCCCAAGAGGCTATTTCACTGCTTGCCACCGGCCTCTATGCCAGCCCAGGCTGACCCTAGTTACCCAGAAGCCGTAGGGCCAGGCTAAAGGGCCTGTCTGGCACTATCTTAATGTCTACAATGAACCTACGCATTAAATATGTCCCGTGCCCTCCCCCACCAAGTGAGATCCCCAAGTGGTAAGCAATGGAACCTTAGACCCTCTGTCACCCAAGGGCCTGCCAAACCCTGGGGCTGAGGGTCATTTCTTGATTTACTGGTGCTGGAAGGGGCTGGCAGACATCACCTGGATACCTCCACCCTTGATGTTTGTTATGACCTCTGTCCAAGTGGGTTGTGTGAGGACAGAATGGTGGGACACCTGTCATATGATGTTAGGCTGTGGAATGTGGGTGCCTTTGGGCCAGAAGCTAGTGATGCCTGGGCTCCACTTCCAGAGATTCTGTTGTAATTGGGCATGGGGCCCAGACACTGGGATCTTTTCTTAAACTCTTTTTCTTTTAAATTGAGGATTAACCTACATCTAATAGAGTACACTAATCTTAAATGTACAGTGCAGTGAATTCTTATATCTATGCATGTGTAAACAGCATCCAGTTCAAGAGCATTTCCAGGACCCCAGAAAGTTCTGTCATGCTCCCTCCCAGTCAATAATCTTCTTAGAAGCAATCATTCTTCTGACTTCTGACACCATCAATGAGCTCTACTAGGCAGTGGTATTAAAAAGGAAAGTATCTATGTGATTCTGTCATGCAGACAAAGATGAGAACCACCAACCTAGTCCAATTTACCAGTGAGGAAATAAGCCCAGACAGAGAAGGGACTTAGGCAGGTTACACTGCAAATTAGCAGCTAACCTGGGATTTGAACCAGTGTCCTGATTTCCAGGAAGAAGCTGCTTCCTCCATCCCATGATGGGAGGGTGAAAATAGACAACCCCATGCAGGGCAGGGGAGAGGGACACCTGGGAAGCCATTAAGTCCATTCTCCTGTGTCTAATTGGTTGGTCAAGCTTGCAGGCTGGGAGAGCCTCTGGCTCTCTGGCAGTTTCCCTTGGAGGCTGCCAGAAAACCCAGCTCCCCATCTTGGGGTCAGCCATCCCTGACTCCTCTGGGGCTGTGTCCTTGCAGACCTGGATGAGCCCGTGCTGACGGTGCACCAGACGGTGAGCGATGTACGAGGCAACTTCTACCAGGAGAAGACGGTGTTTCTGCGCTGTACTGTCAACTCCAACCCGCCTGCCCGCTTCATCTGGAAGCGGGGCTCCGACACCCTTTCTCACAGCCAGGACAATGGGGTCGACATCTATGAGCCCCTCTACACCCAGGTCAGGATGGACAGCAGCCAGGCTGGTTTGCCCCCCCTCTTCCTTCCACACCCACAGGGGAGGGGGATGCAGAGACTGAGGTCTCATGATCCCAAGTTCCTGGGACTGTCCTGACTTCAATTATTCTGTTCTGATGTAGAAGCATGCATTCTGATTGGGCTTCAGACAACCTGGGCCAAATGAAATCAGGGCAGAAAGGTCAGGGAGGGAGAGAGTTCCCCAAGCCACATGTCCTCCAGGGTCATAGGTAGTTAGAAAAGGTGCCCCTCCAAGGGCAGGTACGTCATGTGTGCATGGTGCTGGCTGGCAGAGTATTGGGAACTCCTGGGCATGTGCAGTGGCAGTTGGGGGCAGAGTGACGACTGTGCTTCCCATGGGAGTCCCAGGAGCTGGTTAGGAAGCTACTAGGGGCGGTCTTTCCAAGGTGGCTATTCCAAGTGGCAAACCTCCACTTGTGGACATGGGCCAGCCCCATATTTGTATAGGTTGTGAGACAGAACAGGAGTCCTTCCTTAACTACCCTCCATTTCCCGGAGGTGGAAAACTGAGGCCTGATCCTATCTGGTGTGCTCCTAGGATAGCATCAGATGCAGAGAAGCTCAAGATATGGAGACAGCTATATCTATCCCAGGCTCCAGCTCCCTGAGGATAAACAGTGTGGAAGCTGGAAAGATAGGAATTAAAGGAGGAATTTTCTTCCACTTGTGGTGTTGGGTGAATGTGTGTGGGATCCCTGGGACCCAAGCAGACCCCTCACCCCAGTGCTCTGCTGCTGCCTAGGGGGAGACCAAGGTCCTGAAGCTGAAGAACCTGCGGCCCCAGGACTACGCCAGCTACACCTGCCAGGTGTCCGTACGCAATGTGTGCGGCATCCCGGACAAGGCCATCACCTTCTGGCTCACCAACACCACGGGTACAGGACTTCCCTGCCTGTCCCCTCGCCCAGTGGGGTTGACTCCCCAGCTAGGAGACAGTGCCCTGCCCCACACAGGACTCTAGACACCTCACCATGAGCACCTCCTCTCCTCCCCTCTGCCTGCTCCCTGCCTCCTTCCCCATCTTCTCCCTCCAGGCCTTCCCCAAGCTTGGCTTCTCCTCCTCCTCAGCTCCCCCAGCACTGCCTCATGGTCCCCTAAGACCCCACCTCCTTGTCCCCATAGCACCACCAGCCCTGAAGCTGTCTGTGAATGAAACTCTGGTGGTAAACCCGGGGGAGAATGTGACCGTACAGTGTCTGCTGACAGGCGGTGATCCCTTACCCCAGCTGCAGTGGTCCCACGGGCCAGGCCCCCTGCCCCTGGGTGCTCTGGCCCAGAGTGGCACCCTCAGCATCCCTTCAGTGCAGGCCCGGGATTCTGGCTACTACAACTGCACAGCCACCAACAATGTGGGCAACCCTGCCAAGAAGACGGTCAACCTGCTTGTGCGATGTACGTGGGTCTGGGGGTGGGGGGGGATGGCAGGAGGGGACTCAGGAGGTGGATGGGGGCCCTGCCCTCCAGGAACCACCAGGGAACTGGGAAAGGGGCTTGTGTACTTCCTTTTGGTAGATGAGATTTGCTGAGGGGGGCACTTTGATTTCCCTACAATTCTGATGTCTGTCTGCTGACGACAAGACTACAATGTGTATAAAGTTTTATTTGCAATGTACATTTCCAGACGTCATCTCAACAATGGAAGAAGTGGGAAGGGCTGGCGTTGATTACCTAGATTTTTTTAAAAAGATTTTATTTATTTGTTCTTGACGGGGGGAGCAGAGGAAGAAAGAGAAGCAGGCTCCCTGTGGAGCAAGAAGTCCAGTGCAGAACTTGATCCCGGGACACTGGAATCATGACCTGAGTCAAAGGCAGATGCTTAACTGACTGAGCCACCCAGGGGCCCTAAGTGCCTACATTTTTCTTAAATTGGAAAAGTGAGGCTGCCCAAAAGCTAAATGTGGACATTCCAGTCTTTAAGAGAAATTTCCTGACTCTTCCCATACAATGGTTTCTACATTTTTCACAAAATTAAAATGAAAATAACATACATTTGCACATTCCTCATATGCAAATTATTATTGGCAAAGCATGTCAGTGAGTCTGAAGGTAATTACTAAATATAAAAATGATACAAAACTTGGGGCACAATTAAAGAAGTATAAACATCCTCCTTACTAAACCTCAGCCTCTTTTTTTTTTTTTAAAGATTTTATTTATTTATTTGACAGAGTGAAACACAGCTAGAGAGGGAACACAAGCAGAGGGACTGAGAGAGGGAGAAGCAGGCTTCCCACCGAGCAGGGAGCCTGATGTGGGACTCGATCCCAGGTCTCCAGGATCAAAACCTGAGCCGAAAGCAGTTGCTTAACCAACTGAGCCACCAGGCGCCCCTAAACCTCAGCCTCTTTAGCTTCTCAGTATGATCTTGATTTTGCTACTGTGCTTGAAGGAGAAAGCTTTATCTTTTTTTAAAGTTTTATTTATTTAAGTAATCTCTACACCCAACATGGGGCTCGAACTCACCACCCTGAGATCAAGAGTCACATGCTCTACTGACTGAGCTATCCAGGCGTCCTTAAAGAGAAAACTTTAAATTTTTCTGACTTAGAAGTAACTTTAGGTTGTTGTTTGTTTGTTTATTTATTTGAAAATATTAAAGATCCAGGCTTGTTTGCAGCTCTTTAGTCCTTGAAAAATAAAGTATAGCTTCTGTCAAATCCACTGGAGAATCTTCTGATGGAATGGTCTCTCCTTTTGGTTCTTCCCTCTCCAACCAGTCTCTCTCTGACTCTTCTCACAAAAAGAAGCTAGCTCTCGGTGACTTTTTACTTAATCAGAGCAAGAAAAAGACAGTAACAAGAGTATTGCTGATGACAACTTTTTCCTTTGATGGTTCTTTTCCTGTCAGATATTCTTTTCCACCTAATTCCATTTGGCCTTTAAAACCCGGAGATTGCAGTTCACGTCACATACTTATGGTCACCTCTTAGGGTAATGCACAACCTGCTTTGCCCAGCCTAGTCCTAATTCATGGCTGCTGTACCAGGGACCTGTTGACTTAGCACCACTATTGAGAATTCTGTCTAGGGGTGCCTGCAGGGGGAGCGGTGCTCAGCTAGTTAAGTGTCCAATTTGTGATCTCAGCTTAAGTCTTGATCTCAGGGTCATGAGTTCAAGCCCTGCTTTGGATTCCATGCTGGGTGCAGAGCCTACTTAAAAAGAAGAAGAAGAAGGAGATTTCTAACTCTTGACTATGTCAGACAATATTCAAATTTTTCAAAGAGGCTAGGCCATTTTTGTCTAAACTCTGTGTTTTATGCAATTTCATGTAAAGTGATTGTATTAGGCTTTTATTATAAAAATTGCACAAACTTGTTGCAAAGAAGCAAACAGTACAAAAGGATAAAATGTGCAAATTAAAATTTCCCCTCAGCCCCTCTCTAGATAGAAGCACTATTATATTCTGGTGCCTCTTTCCAAAATTTGTACTTTGCATATTCAAAGTTTAAAATTCAAGGTTTAAGAATAAAAATAAAACAGTGCAGGCTTTAAGAGTACAGGCCAAGTCTGAATGTAAGGCCAGCTACTTCTCTGGGCAAGTTAAACTGTCTGAGCCTCAGTTCTCACCTTTGTAAAATGGGGATAGCAAAGTGCCTCACTCCAAGACTGTGGGATGGGTGAGATGATGTCAGGTGCTTGGGACAGCACCTCTTACGTAGGGGACATTCAGTCAAGAGTGGCTATGACAATTACGAAACATACTTTTCTACAGCCAGCTTATTTGAATTTTTAAAAATGCATCTGAGCAGGCAGGACCATTTCCAAGCAAAGCGATTGTTTCTCTTGGGGGTGGTGGTGGTGGTGGTGTGGGGTTGTAGTCCCCAATCTCTGGGAAGGCCATTTCAAGGAGAGAAGCCAGGTCTGGATCAGGGTGGGACATAGACCCTTGGCTCTGGGCCAGCCCCAGCCACCTCTCCCTCCCCGTCCACCCATAGCCATGAAGAACGCTACGTTCCAGATCACCCCAGATGTGATCAAAGAGAGTGAGAACATACAGCTGGGCCAGGACCTGAAGCTGTCGTGCCATGTGGATGCGGTGCCCCAGGAGAAGGTGACCTATCAGTGGTTCAAGAATGGCAAGCCGGCACGCATGTCCAAGAGGCTGCTGGTGACCCGAAATGACCCTGAGTTGCCTGCTGTCACGAGCAGCCTAGAGCTCATTGACCTGCACTTCAGCGACTATGGCACCTACCTGTGCGTGGCTTCCTTCCCAGGGGCACCCGTGCCTGACCTCAGCGTCGAGGTCAACATCTCCTCTGAGACAGGTGGGCAGCTGAAATGGCATAGGTGTGTGTGTGTATGTGTGTGGGAGCGAGAAAGGCCCACAGAGGGGAGGCGGGTACAGTAGCTTGGAGAAAGGAGACCAGAGTGAGGGGAACATGATTTGTGTTGACTCTGTGTTCTGCACACATTTATTAAGCACCTGTTGTATTCCAGGCATTGTGCTAGGCTCTGGAATAGAGTGGGGGGGCAAAATGAGCTCTGCTGCCATTGAACAAAGCAGGAAGGCAAACATTTTTCCAGTAGTCTCACAAATAAATATATCACTGTAAACTGTGATACTCAAGTCAGGAAAGAGTTTCCTAAGATAGATTGTTTGATCTGAGATCTGAGGGAGGCAAAGAGAGCAAGGGAGAGGGAAGAAAAAGGGAGGCCAGAGAAGCAGCACATGCAGAGGCCCAGAGGCAGGTAAGTGTAGGGGCCATTTGGAGAACTCTTGGAGGGAAGAAAGTGCAGCTGGGAGAATGGCACAAGACGGGAGAGAGTTGACGGATCAGCAGGTTCCAGATTATGCAGGGATTTGGGTCTTCATTCTGATAATAATAAATAACAATGAAATAATGACTAACATTTATTGAGTGTTTACTCTGTGTTCTGATGAGTTCATATTTATCTCATTCACCTTCATGGTTTACCTTATGGGGGTAGTTTATCATCAGTTTTTAGAGATGAAGAAACAGGCTCATAGAGTTTAAGAAATTCATCTAAGTTAACAAACAAAAAGTGGTGTAGCTGGGATTCAAACCCAGGCAGTCTGACTTTAGAGCCATCTCTGAAGGGTTTACATTTTAAGAACGACAGGAGTTTGGGTGCCTGGGTGGCTCAGGTGGTTGGGCCACTGCCTTCAGCTTGGGTCATGATCCCAGAGACCCGGGATTGAGTCCCACATTGGGCTCCCTGCTCGGCGGGAAGCCTGCTTCTCCCTCTCACTCCCCCTGCTTGTGTTCCCTCTCTGGCTGTGTTTCTCTCGTCAAATAAAAAAAAAAGAATGACAGGAGTTTGGAGGGGGTGATTTTGAAGAGAGTCTCTAGAGTCTCATCTCTAGTCCCCCGCCCTTTACACTGAGATGCTGGCTGACTTTGGCTAAGCCTCTTTAAGTCTCTGGGTCTCAGTTTCCCCTCTGTGAGATAGTGAACCGGTTGGCCTCAGAGGCCCCTTCCATTCTGACTTTTGCACAGGGAAAAGACTTCGCATCCAGGGAGTGTGTCCCTTACAAGTGGATCCCATAGCTGGGACACAGAATGGGAGAGGAAAGATGAGGCTGGGGAGTGGCAGAGGCTAGAGCATGGGGGTCTTGTTTGCAGAGCCAAGGATCTGGAGCTTTAACCTGAGGGCAGTGCAGCCTCAAAGGAAGGAGATAGCCCTTTAGCCTGTGGGGGCACAGAAGAGTTGGGAGCTGGGATGCTTTAGAAACAGGGAAACCAACGAGGTACAGGGCCATTTCCTCCATTTGGCTCATTAGCCTGATGCCTAGGGCATGGAAGCTTTTTAAGGGCCTGTGAAAATAATTTAGACCTGGAAAAACAAATTAATTGGCTCCAAAATACAAAGAGAAAACCGTACAATTAAAGCCAATACATGTATAAATGTTTACAAGAGTATGAATGATCCCAACTAGACAGTTGGTCCTCAGCTTGCCTTGTAGAGTTATTTACAATTTATATTTAATGTAGGACATTTTAATTTGTTTGATGGGATATGGGATGGGACCCATGAAAGTCTTTAAAAGACCCTCCAGTTGGGCAATGGGTTGGGTTGGATTAGGTTTGGCTGTGTGTAACAGAAAATCCTGAAATATTACTAGTGGCCTAAAAGAGCTAGATGTGCATTTCTTTTTCTCATAAAAGTGAGCGGTCCAGACTGGGATAATGGCTTGGCTGCACCAAGTCCTCAGGGTCCCAGGCACCATCTTGTATTGCTATTCTGTTATCCCCAGTGTGGGCCCCCTTGCCCACAATGGAGGTCCAGCTGCAGCCATCAATCTGCATCCCAGCCCACAGGAAGGAGGAGGAGAAGAGGGGCACAGCCTTTCCTTTTGAGGACCCTTATTTTCTGTCATATCTCATTGGCCAGAATTTAGTCATACGGCCATAGCTAGCACTAAGACATAATGGTTATTCTGGCTGTGTAACTGCTAAACTCCAGATATTCTATTACTTTGGAAGAAAGAGTAAGCATGTTGGGTAACAGACTAGCCATCTGTGATAACACTCCAGGTGGCAAGATGGAAGCTTTAACTAGATGGGGGCCAGTGGGCAGGAGAGGGGATTGAGGGAAGAGGTCATTGGGTGGAAGGGTGGAACTGTTTAAAAAGTGGCACCCCCTTTTCTTGGGCTAAAGGGAAAGAAGGAGTAGGCTTCAGAATCTCTTTCTGAGTTGGGAGACCCTGAAAAGGAGAGATCTGGGGGAGATGAGTTGTGTTTTGGAGATACTGTGGGATCTTTGGGACAGCTGAGATGGGGAAGGGAGGCCCAAATCTATGGGGAGGAAAGCAGAAGCCCTAAGGCCGAGCCCACGGGAGCTCTAATCCTGCTCCTGCCCACCTCCCCACCGCAGTGCCTCCCACCATCAGCGTGCCCAAAGGCAGGGCCATGGTCACAGTACGGGAGGGCTCGCCCGCGGAGCTGCAGTGTGAGGTTCGAGGCAAGCCGCGGCCACCGGTGCTCTGGTCCCGCGTGGACAAGGAGGCTGCGCTGCTGCCCTCGGGGCTGCCCCTGGAGGAGACCCCGGACGGGAAGCTGCGGCTGGAGCACGTGAGCCGCGACATGAGTGGGACCTACCGCTGCCAGACGGCTCGGTATAATGGCTTCAACGTGCGCCCGCGCGAGGCCCAGGTGCAGCTGAACGTGCAGTGTGAGTCTCATCGCCCCACCTGGACTACCTTCTGAGCTGTCCCTCCCGGTTCTCAGCCTGACCTGCCCCCTCTTCGCCCCTTCATACACTCCAGTCCAACAACCCCCTCCACGTACTGCTGATATCCCTAAAAACTTGCCACCCCCATGTTCTAATGTGGGAGGTCTGTGGCCCTTGTCACATTCCACTTTCAAATGCCCTCTCCCCCATCTTCATTCCTAGGGACCCAATGAGCAAAGAAATAACAGGTTTTGACAAGTAGAAATGGGAGTTTGAAAGACTTCAAGGGAGCACATTGTGTCTGATAGTATGAGAGTTAACTCACCTCATCCACCTCCTGCCAAGCACTGTTCTAAGAGCATTTTAATGCTTTAACCCTTCACAGCCCTATAAGTAGACTCTATTATTTCCTTATTTTTACAAATAGAGAAACCGAGTCACAAGATAAGCAATTTGCCGAAAGTCCTACCAGCTAGTTTGAAGCAGGGCTGGGATTTGAACCTAAGGCATCTAGCTCTGGGGATCTTGCTCTAAACCCCAACGTTATGCTGCTTTTGACTACGTGGGGGAGGGGCAGGGAGAAGAGTGTGAGAGAACCATTTGAGGCAAGACTAGAGGTCCAGTCTGGGAATCATGGCTGGAGGAACTGGCCGGGAGCGGGCGGGTATGGGCAGGTCAGGGAGGTATGAGCGCGGCTACTGCGTGTGTTACGAACGTGTATCCGCTCTGAGATCCCTCCAGGCTGGGGGTTGCGGGAGCAGGGTCGAGTGCGTCGCCTCCGATGGGGCTGCTCCTCAAACCCCACCCAGCCCCGCTGACCGCCGCCCCCGCCCCCAGTCCCGCCGGAGGTGGAGCCGAGCTCCCAGGATGTTCGCCAAGCGCTGGGCCGGCCCGTGCTGCTGCGCTGCTCGCTGCTGCGGGGCAGCCCACAGCGTATCGCGTCGGCCGTGTGGCGCTTCAAAGGGCAGCTGCTACCTCCGCCGCCCGCTGTCCCTGTCGCTGCCGAGGCCCCCGACCACTCTGAACTGCGCCTCGACGCCGTCACCCGCGACAGCAGCGGCAGCTATGAATGCAGCATCTCGAACGACGTGGGCTCGGCTACCTGCCTCTTTCAGGTCTCGGGTGAGCGTCCCGTGGGTCCCGCCCTACCCAGCCCTGCCCACCTGGGGCTAAGCTCCGCCCCAACTCCAGCCCCGCCCATGTCCGACCTGGGCCCCGCCCCTTTCCAGCCCTGCCCGCGCCAGGTCTAAACCCCGCCGGTTGCGCTCTGACCAAATGATGATGTCTTTTAGGTTCCCTCTAGACAAGCTACATAGCTTCACTCTCACCCCCTCCAGGTGTAGGACCTTTTCTTCTCAAGGGCAGCTTCTAAGTGCCCTAAGCCCCGCCCGTTTTAGCTTGGCCTCTTTCCCTTGGCCTCAGACAGTCCTGCCTCTTTCAAACCCCGGCTTCCCCGGCCTTGGGCTTCGCACCTCTAGACCTGAGAGCACCAGGTATGGGCCCTTCACTTTAAAGACCCATCCACACCACGCCTGGGCCCCAACTACGAGGCATAGGCTCCACCCCTTCCAGCTTCGTCCAATCCCAGCTCTCCATTTCCTTCTTTCTTGGTAGCAGGTGCGCTCCAGCCCTGCCCACACCGGGTTTAAACCCGCCCACTCAAGACCTAGGTTTCGCCCCATAGAGCCCTCACATTTCAAGCCCCTTCTCCTTCGTCCTTGGCCCCAGAGGCTGCGGTTGGAGGACCCTCTCTTTTTGTAATTTCAGGCCCAATGTGAGGGGCCTGAGCTATAGCTAACAGGAGAGAAGACGACCCTCCACAGCGTCTCTGGAACGCCGTGGGTGGTTCTGGGCCAGCCAGCACACATTTCCTGAGCCATCACCCCCGAGATTCAGGCCCCTTGATGCCCAGAAATCTCTCTCAGCCCATCTCTTCATTAAGTCATTCTTGGGTGGGCTCTTTGGGGCTACAGGCAGGCATGGGTGAGTCAGAAAGGGTTGGAGGTCATGGTAAGGGCTGAGGGGAATGCATAGGGGCCAAAGGGGTTTCTGATCCACTTTCTTTTCATTGAGGGAATTCTGGTGTCTTCTCAGAGCTGGTGGCAGAGCCCCAGGTGTGCCTATCCTCTTCTACTGCACCCCCCAGCTCTCCCAGCATTCCCCAAATGACCAGGTGCCCCTTTAGCTCTTGTTTGGATCTCTTTACTCAAACATGGGGCCAGGACCACAGGTCACTCCGCAACCCTTCCTCACCCCACCCAGCCCTGCCAGCCAGAGGCCCCTATGACATTTCCCACCTCCTTCCCCTCTCCCCTGTTCTCCCACACTTCCCCTGTCTCTCCACCTTTTTGCCTCTCTCTGTCCTTCTCCTTTTTCTTCCTTCCACCTCAATATCCTTGACCCTTCTTTGCATCTTTTCTTGCATCCTCTTTCCCTGTGTCTTCCCTAACATCCCTCCTCTGTGTTTTCCCAAATTTCTCTTTTCTCTGGTTTTTCCTTGACCTTTCCTCTCTGTTCTCACCAATACCACATCTTGGAATTCCCAATCTCTCTTTTCTTCACTTCCCACCTTCCCTCCTATTCCACCCTCACTTCCCCAATCTCCTCCTCTCCATCTCCTCTATTCACTATATTCCCTTTCTCTTTGTCTCCACATACTGTCTCTGTTTCTCGCCACCGTCTTCTGTCTCCCTCTTCCATGTCTCCTCTCTCTGTGTCTCTCCCCAACCCCCACCCTCACGGCCCCACGCCCCCCTCCCCACCCTCTCAGCCAAAGCCTACAGCCCGGAGTTTTACTTCGACACCCCCAACCCCACCCGCAGCCACAAGCTGTCCAAGAACTACTCCTATGTGCTGCAGTGGACCCAGAAGGAGCCTGATGCTGTTGACCCCCTGCTCAACTACAGACTCAGTGTCCGCCAGGTGGGCCAAGGGGGACAGGGGGGAGGGGGGAGGGGCAGGCTGACCCTGGGAACGTTCATCAAGCCATGGAAAGGGGTTGGAGGCAGGGCTTGGACACATTTGACCCCCCTACAGACCACTCTTCAGAACCAGAGAGAAAGTGTTCTGGACACAGCAGCAGAAACTGGGAGGTTTTAGGGACCTGCCCTCTCCGGCCCCATGCTCTGGGCCCAGCCCTGAGAATTGGGCTGGGTCAGCTGGGTTCACACAGGGGAAAGGGTGCAGAGCTAGCTCTGCTCACAAAACACAGAATCTACTCTTGAGTCAGGAGCTTAGGGTGGGGTAGGGGGGTAGTCTCATCCATATGGTCTCTAGAATACAAGGCTGGAGCTATGTTCTTCTTGTGTCTGGTCTAATTCCATGGGGTTCTTCTGCCCAAGAGGCAGTAGGTGTGTAGGGTAAAAGTGTGGCTCTGGGGCAGACCGCCTAGGCTACAATTCAGCTCTGTGTGAGCTAGGACAAACGACATCTGTTTGGCCTCAGTTTCTTTTCCTGTAAAATGGGAGTCATTATAACCTTCCACCTCAGAGGATTGTTATTTTAAGGATTAAGTGGGTTAATAACGGTAAATCACCTTGAACAGCGTCCAGCATACATTCGTTGTTCAATAGGTATTGCTATCCCATATTATTCAGACAGCCTGAGGAGGGAGGCAAGGTAGGAGTGATTGCCCTCTCTCATAGATGGGGAAACTGAGGGTCTGGTTTCCTAGTCCTTTATTCTTTCTGCTCCCTGACCCTGCCCCTCACCCCACCCTCGAAGCCACACCAGGGCCTGGGCCGGTGCTCTGGTGGAGGGTGTGGCCGTCTGGGCATCTGGGAACGCCTGTATCTACAGTTGAATCAGCACAACGCCATGGTGAAGGCCATCCCAGTGCGGCGCGTGGAGAAGGGGCAGCTGCTGGAGTACATCCTGACCGACCTCCGTGTGCCCCACAGCTATGAGATCCGCCTCACGCCCTACACCACCTTCGGGGCTGGTGACATGGCCTCCCGCATCATCCACTACACAGAGCGTAGGTGGTGGTGAGGGGTGCTGGTGGTGGGAAGGGTGGGCTCCTCTCCTCCCCCAGGGACTCCCTTCCAAGCTCCCCACATGGTTCCAGAGCTTGGAGCTCCTCACTGTGCAGTGTCCTACTTTGTCACTGCAGGGTAGTGCCCTCTGGCCTCCAGTCCTGGTTTCGGGAACCCTGTCCCCTGGTCCCAAGCCTGGGCACCCTCTGTACGGCCCCACACCTCAGTTCTGACTTGGTTTTCCCGCTTGCTTTCTCAGCCGTCAACTCTCCCAACCTGTCAGGTGAGATACCCTCCCATGTCACCTTCCCTTTGGTGACACAAAGACATCGTTGGTGGGAGGAGAGGACTCTGAGAGATATCCAGAAAGAAAATAGAGGTAGAGACTAGCAGCTGGAAGGAGAAGCCAAGGGAACAGGGCTGGGCCTGGAGACACGTGCATCCAGGATTCATTCTGGGGTTTAAAGGTGGGGGAAAAGAGGTAGGGGACATCTGTAACTCAGGACCTCTCCTCCTCAGTCAGCACCCTGATCCTGTCCCTATAATCACTGTCCCTAAAAGAAAAATGGAGAGACCAGACTAACGCACATCATCTGTTCTCTGCAGCAGGGGTCCTTATTCTGAGATCTGGGAAGCACCTCCCGCAGAGGATCTGTGTATAGAATTCAGGAGGTCCATGAACCTGGAACGTGGAAGGGCATACAGTTACTTCTTTATCTTTCCTTAACTTCTAGCAGAAGCTTAACGTCTTTAGTGATGACTGTAGGCAACAAACCACGGTAGTATGATCACTACCTGTGACCATGTCATCAGGACAAAGCCGAGGTTTGCACAGCACCTTCAAGTTGTTAGGGCCATTCCTGAATGTCATTTACCTTCATCAGGAATTCCAAACCACAGCAGTTATTAGAGCTAACACTAGATCTTGTTATTTAATTATAAAATAATAAAGCTCACTTATTAATATATCACAAACATGTTTTTTAAATATTTTGAAGCTGTATCTCAATATAAGTGATTTCCTTTGTGACCCTGTGTATTTAACTTTGTGCATCTAAAATTATTATTCTGAGATGGAGTCCTTAGACTTCACTAGATATCAGAGGATCTGTGGTGTACAAAGGTTAGGAAGTCCTGTTCTGGGAACAAAATTTGTCAGGGGCTCTGTTGCCTGGTTTCTCAAGCCCTGAGATCCTAGGCCCATGGCTTGTATGCCTCAGGGTGGCCAGAGAGGGCAAAGCTGGACCAGGTGGCCTAAGGAGCCTGACCCTATTTTTCTCCTCCCCACCCTTGGCCCAATGCAGACAACACCTGCCACTTTGAAGATGAGAAGATTTGTGGCTACACCCAGGACCTGACAGACAACTTTGACTGGACGCGGCAGAATGCTCTCACACAGAATCCCAAGCGCTCTCCCAACACTGGTCCACCTACGGATATCAGTGGCACCCCAGAGGGTGAGGACATGGACTTTAACAAGGACACCTTTGGGGGGGTTGTCTAGCACCAGGGAATTCAAGTCCAAAGTGGGAGACACAGCCTTATCCTCAGGGAGCCACAGTCAGAGAAGAGACACAGTCCTGCCCTCAGGGAGCCCTAGTCTGAGGAGAGACAGAGCCCTGTCCTCAGAGAGCCCCAGTCTGAGGGGAGACCCAACCCTGACTCAGGGAGTCCCAGTCTGAGGAGAGAAACAGCCCTGCCCTCAGGGAACCCCAGTGGGAGGGGAAACACAGTCTTGTCCTCAGGGACCCTAATAGGAGGACAGACACAGCCCTGCCCTCAGGGAGCCCATTCTGTGGGCAGTTGTGGGCACATAGCCCTGCCACAGGGAGCTCCAGTCTGGGAAGAGACACAGCCCTGCCCTCAGGAACACCATCTGAGGGCAAACACAGCCTTGCCCTCAGGAGCCCCAATCTAAGGTGAGACAGAGCCCAGCATCAGGGATCCCAGTCTGTGAGGGAAAACAGACTTGCCCTCCGGGAGTCCCCGTCTGAGAGGAGACACAGCCCTGCCCTCAGGGAACCCCGGTCTGATGGGAGGGAAATACAGCCTTGCCCTCAGGGAGTCCCAGTCTAAGGGGAGACAGCCCTGCCTCAGGGAGTCCCAGTTGGAGGAGAGACACAGCATGGCCCTCAGGGAGCCTACCCTTTGAGGGGAGGGGGACACAGCTTCCTGCCTCAGGAAGCCCCAGACTGAGGAGAGACAGAGCCCTGCCACCAGAGGGTCCCATTGTGAGGGGAGGTACAGCCCTGTTCTCATGGAGTCCCCGTCTGAGGGGAAACACAGCCTTGCCCTCTGGGAGACCCAGTCTGAGGGGAGACACAGCCCTGCTCTCAGGGAGCCCACTCTGTGGGGGGGGGGTAGGGTGAAGGCACAGCCCTGTCTCAGGGAGCCCCAGTCTGAGGAGAGACACAGCCCTGTCCTTAGGGAGCTACAGTCTGGTGGGAGAAACAGCCCTGCCCTCATGGAGTCCCAGTCTGAGGGAAACAGAGCCTTGCTCTCAGTGAGTTCCAGTCAGAGGAGAGACACAACCCTGCCCACAGAGAGCCCACTCTGTGGGGAGTGGGGGGGGTGGGGGGGTCACAGCACTGCCTCAGAGAGCCCAAGCCTGAGGGGAGACACAACCCTGCCATCAGGGAGCCACAGTTTGAGAAGACGCTGCCCTTATGGAGCTCACTCTGTGGGGGCTAGGGTGGACACAGCCCTACCCTGAGAGGTCTCCACTCTGGAGGAGACACAACTTGCCCTCAGGGAGTTCAGGTCTGAGGGGAGACACAGCCCTGCTTCAGGGAGCCCCCATCTGAGGGGAGACACAGCCCTACCCTTAGGGAGCCCCATTCAGTGGGGAAACAGCCATGCCTCTGGGAGTTCCGTTCTGAGGGGAGACACAGCCCTGCACTCAGGGAGCCCACTCTGTGGGGGTCGGGGTCACAGTGCTGCCTCAGGGAGTCCAAGTCTGGGGAGAGACAGAGCGCTGCCCTCAGGGGACCCCATTCTGAGGGGAGACACAGCCCTGCCTCAGGGAGTCCCAGGCTAAGGAGAGACAGAGCCCTGCTCTGAGAGACTCCCAGTCAGAGGGGAGACACAGTCCTTACTTCAGGGTGCCCCAGTCTGACGGGAGACACAGCCCTGCCTTCAGGAAGCCCCGATAGAGGGAAAAAAAAGCCTTGCCCTCAGAGAGTCCCCGTCTGAGGGGAGATACAGCCCTGCCTCAGGGAGTCCCAATCTGAAGGGAGACAGAGCCCTGCCCACAAGGAGAAGCAGTCTGAGGGGAGACAGAGCCTTGACCTCAGGGAGTCCCAGTCTGAGAGGAAACACACTCTTGCCCTCAAGGAGGCCCAGTTGGAGGAGAGACATAGCCCAGTCCTGAGGGAGCCCACTCTGTGGGGTGTGGTGGAGACACAGACCTAACTCAGGGAGCCCCATTCTCAGGAGAGACAGAGGAAGCCTGCCCTCAGAGAGTCCCAGTGTGAGGGGAGATAGAGCCCTGCCCTCAGGGAGCCCCAGTCTGCGGGGGAAACAGCCTTGCCCTTAAGCAGACCCAGTTGGAGGGGAGACACAGCCCTGCCTCAAGTGCCCCAGTGGAGGGGAGATGCAGTCCTGTCCTCAGTGAGCTGAAGTGTGAGGGGAGACACAGCCTTGCCCACAGGGAGTCCCAGACTGAGGAGAGACACAGCTCTGCCCTTAGGGAGCCCCAGTCTGAGGGAAAGCACAGCGATGCCCTCAGGGACCCCAGTCTGAAGGGAGACACAGACCTGCCCTCAGGGAGCCCCAGTCTGAGGGGGGACACAGTCTTGCTCTCAGGGAGCCTCGGTCTGAGGGGCGACACAGCCTTGCCCCAGGGAGCCCTAGTCAGAGAGCAGGGAGACACAGCCCTGTCCTCGGGGAGCCCCGGTCTGACGGGAGACACAGCCCTGCCCTCATGGAGTCCCAGTCTGAGTGGAAACACAGCCTTGCCCTCAGGGAGTCCCAGTAGGAGGAGAGACACAACCCTGCCCATAAGGAGCCCACTGCAGGTCACAACGCTGCCTTAGGGAGCCCACGTCTGAGGAGAGACAGAGCACTGCCCTCAGGGAGCTCCAGTCTGAGGGGAGACACAGCCTTTTTTTTTTTTAAAATTAATTAATTAATTAATTATTTATTTGACAGAGAGAGAGAGAGAGAGAGAGAGAGAGAGAGAGAGAGAGAAAGAGAACACAAATAGGCAGAGAAGCAGACAGAGAAAGAGGGGAAAGCATCTCTCTGCTTGGCGGAGAGCCAGATATGGGGCTTGATCCTAGAACCCTGAGATCATGACCTGAGCCGAAGGCAGAGACCGTACCCTCTGAGCCACCCAGGCACCCCTGGACACAGCCTTAATCTCATTGATCCCCAGTCTGAGGGGAAACACAGCCTTGCCCTCAGGGAGCCACAGTTTGAGAAGAGACACAGTGTTGCCCTCAGAGATCCCACTCTGTGGGGACTGGGGCAATCACCGCCTTGTCCTGAGGGAATACCACTCTGAGAGGAGACACAGCCCTGCCCTTAGGGAGTCCCAGTCTGAGGGGAGCCTCAGCCTCAGGGAGCTCCAGTCTGTGGGGAGACACAACCCTGCCCTGAGGGAACCCACTCTGTGGGGGGGGGGTTATAGCACTGCCTCAGGGATCCCAAGTCTGAGGACTGACAGAGCCCTGCCCTCAGGGAGTCCCAGTCTGAGGGGAGACAGAGTCCTGCACTCAGGGATCCCCAGTCTGACTGGGGGTCCTGAAAACAAGGCTTTGTTTCCCCCTCAGACTGGGGCTCCCTGAGGGCGGGGCTGTGTTTCTCCTGAGGGGTGAAACAGCCTTGCCCTGAGGGAGTCCCAGTCTGAAGGCGGGGAGACACAATCCTGCCCTCAAGTAGCCCCAGTCTGAGGGGAGACACAGCCCAGCCTCAAGGAGCCCCCATCTGCGATGAGACACAGCCCTGTGTTCAAGTAGTCCCATTCTGAGGGGACACACAGACCTGCTCTCAGGGAGCCCCAGTCTGAGGGAAGGTACAGCCCAGTCCTCAGTAAGCCCAGTCTGAGGGGAGACAGAGCCCAGCCTCAGGGAACTGACTCTCTGGCGGCAGGGGAGTGGGGGGTTCACAGCAGTGCCTCAGGGATTCCCAATCTGAGGGGAGACACAGCCCTGCCCTCATGGAGTCCCAATCTGAGAGGAAACACAGCCTTGCCCTCAGGGAGCCCCAGTGGAGGAGAGACACAACCCTGCCCAGAGGGAGAGTGGGGGGGGGTGTCACAGCGCTGCCTAAAGAAGCCCACATCTGAGGGGAGACTGAGCCCTGCCCTCAGGGAGCCCCAGTCTGAGGGAAGGCACAGCTTTGCCCTCAGGGAGCCACAGTTTGAGAAGAGACACAGTGCTATCCTCAGGAAGCCCACTCTGTGGGTGCTGGGGTAGACAGTACCCTGCCCTGAGGAAACCCCACTCTAATAAGAGACACAGCCCCACACTCAGGGAGCCCCTGTTTGAGTGAAAGCACAGCCTTTGTCCTCAGGGACCCCAGTCTGAGGGGAGACACAGCCTTGCTCTCAGGAGTCCCAGTCAGAAGAGAGACACAGTCTGGCCCTCAGGGAGCCTACTCTGTGGAGGCTGGTGGGGACAGAGTCTTGCCTCAGGGAGCCCCAGTCTGAAAGGAGACAGAGCCCAGCATCAGGCAGCCCACTCTGTAGGGGCTGGGAGGTCACAGCGCTGCCTCAGGAAGCCCAAGTCTGAGGAGAGACAGAGCCCTGCCCTCAGGGAGTCCCAGTCTGAGGGGAGACACAGCCTTAACTTCAGTGATCCCCAGTCTGAGGAGAGACACTGCCCTGCCCTCATGGAGCCCCAGTCTGAAGGCGGGGGACTCATAGCCCTGCCCTCAGGGAGCCCTAGTCTGAGGAGAAACATAACCTTGCCCTCAGGGAACCACAGTCTGAGAAGAGACACAGCGCTGCCCTCAGGGAGCCACACTCTGAGAAGCGACACAGCGCTGCCCTTAGAGAGTGCACTCTGTATGGGGTTGGGAGGATAGAGCCCTTAGGGAGCCCCAGCCTGAGGAGAGATAGAGCCCTGCCCTCAGAGAGTCCCAGTCTGAAGGGAGACACAGCCTTGCCCTCAGAGAGCTCTGCATGTTCTCCTCTTACGGATCCCTGTAAAGGAAGAGGAGAAAATGCAGGAGGGCTCCGAACTCCTGGCCTAGACTCCTGTGCTGTGTGGTGAGGCAGGGAGGACATAGTGGGATGGGTGAGGCACCTTCCGTCAGATGCGGTGAAGGCAGTGAAGGAATCAGGTGGAAGGGGCCTGTGCAGGGTGAGGAGGAGGCTCTTGATGCATCTCCCCCTCCCCAACAGGCTACTATATGTTCATCGAGACATCAAGGCCCCGGGAGCTGGGGGACCGAGCCCGTTTGGTGAGTCCCTTGTACAATGCCAGCGCTAAGTTCTACTGCGTCTCCTTTTTCTACCACATGTACGGGAAGCACATTGGTGAGTTGGGGGACCTGGTAGTCTGCCCAAGTGTTGCTGGGGTGGGGAGGAGAGAGGGAGTCCACAGGAGGCTGGGCACTGACCCATCTGAGGCCTGGGCTTCCTCAACTTGCCTGAATCACAAATCCTTGGAGGGGGTGCAGGCAGAATCTAAGCAAGGGAGGAAGCCGGAGTCAGTTGGTCCAAGGTTGTCCTGAGTCTGCAAAGAAAATGTCTTCAGCAGGACATGATGGAAGCCTTGGAGGAGAGGGCAAAAACAGCTAAGAGGGTGCCGTTATTGAGCACCTGTCAGGCACCTGGTGACATTCTGAAGGCTCTGCATCTGTAGTCCCATTATCTCTCACAAGCACCAGGTGAGGGAGGTGTTACCATGTAAATCGAGAGGTTCAGTGTTTTCCCCAGGATCACACAGCAACCCAAGTTGTCTGACTCCCCTGAGCCCTAAACTCAAGGTTGGGAGGGTGCCACTCTGAGCAGTGAGGAGGCAGTCCTGCTTCCTAAGGCTGGGCGTGCATTTGCCCTCTGGGAAGTCACGTCAATCAATGAAGTCATCATTCAACCATCACTTCCCCAGCTCCTGCTCTGTGCCAGGCATCAAGTGCTGCAATGAACAGGGCAGAGCAGTTCCCCATGCTCCTGGCCCCTATGGTCAAGCAGGAGAGACAGATGTTAAATGGCTAATTGCACCAAGTAAGACTGAGTGGCCATTGTGAGACATGTCCACAAAAGGACAGGGGCCAATACCAACCCTGCTGGTAACAGGGACCAATGCTGGGGGCTTGGTTATGGAAGACCCTGCTGAGAAAGTGATAAGCCTTTAAATTTTTCTTTATTTGTTTACTTCTTTATGGGACAGGCTGTGTATTTCACATGGGTGAAAAGGTACGAGAGTCCCCCTCCCATCCCAGTCCTCCTGCTACCTAGAGCCCTTCCCCAAAGGCGATCACTGTGCTAGATTTGGGGGCAGGATTCCAGAAAGATTTTATGCATATAGAAGCCAGAGGCAGATTTGAATTCGACCCAAGGAAGACCCCATAAGCATCAGATCTGGACAGGAGAGCTTTCCAGTAGGGATGCTGTGGAGGGGCCCTCTGTCCCATGTCATGTTACTCCTCTGCTCTGCCCCTTTCATCACCATCTCCTCTAGGCCTCCAGGATCTGGTCTGACCCCTGCCTCCTTCTTGGACCTCATTTTCTGCCACTTTCGTCTTGGCTCCCACTCAGCTCATGAGCACACTGGTCTCCTTGCTTTTCTAGAAATACTTGAGGCAGGTTCCTGCCAAAGAGGAATTTTCTCATGATGTTCCCTGGCCTGGAACATTCTTCCCCTCCCCTCATTCAGGTCTCCTCCGAGAGGTCCCTTGACAGCCCCACCTCAATACCTCTTTATTCTTTTCCCTGCATTATTAGCTTTATAATGTTTATCATCAGTAAAAGCTAAGCTCCAGGAAGGCAGGGGTCTTTGCCTTATTCACAGGCGCCTGGAACATAGTAGAGCTCAATTAGTTGAACAAATGAATGATAGGGAGGTCTAAGGTTCTAACCATGAGGTTCTCTGAAAAAGTCCTCTTTCAGTTGTGAGGACCATCATAAACAGTTCTTCATTCAGCATTTCAAATTTTTTTTTTTAGATTTTATTTATTTATCCGACAAAGGGAAACATAGCCAGAGAGAGAACACAAGCAGGGGGAGTGAGAGAGGGAGAAGCAGGCTTCTTGCTGAGCAGGGAGCCCAATGTGGGGCTCAATCCGGGGACTCCGGGATCATGACCTGAGGCGAAGGCAGTTGCTTAACCAATTGAGCCACCCAAGCATCCCTCATTATTATTATTTTTTTAAATATTGTATTCATTTATTTGGCAGAGAAAGATACCGTGAGAGAGGGAACACAAGCAGGGGGCATGGGAGAGGGAGAAGCAGGAGCTCCTGAGCAGGAGCCTGATGTGGGGCTCCATCCTAGAACCCTGGGATCATGACCTGAGCCGAAGGCAGACGTTTAACAACTGAGCCACCCAGGCACCTCCAGCATTTCATTATTAAGAACCCATAACAATTTGCTGCAGGCCTTCCCTCAAAGAGTCCAATGGGGAGGAGAAGGTGTGGATCACTCTGTCACACCCAGAGAGTGGTCTGGGCCTAGAGGGCTGCAGTGGAAGGACTCAGGGTTCATGGGAAACTCCCACCACAAGCCTAGCAAGACTTCTTGGGGGAAATGGCATTTCAGAGAGGCCTCGAATCACAGGAAGGATTTGGCCAGGACAATGTGGTAGGGCAGGGAGTCTCCAGGAGTGGGAAAAGCCTAAGCAAAAGCCCAGAGGCGAGAAAGCTGGAGTCTGTCTGTCCAGGCTCCAGCACACTGAGTTCACTCTGACTTGCAGGTGGCAAGGGAAGAGGGAAGACAGTAGTGAGCAGGGATCCCCAGTCTGAGGGGAGACACAGCCCTTAAGGATGGCTGCACGTCTTGGGCCCTGGCTGACCCTATGAAAGGGTGTCAGGAAGCCCCTTAGCTGGGAAGATCCTAGAGCTAATGGGCTACTCAGAGAAGGGGGTGGAAATTCAATTTTTGTTTAAGAAGTGAAAAGGAGGGATTCCCCCATTAGTGGCCTTGGGGCAGGATGGTAGAGGAGGCAGAAGAGATGTGGGAATTGAGAGGGATAGGAAATGGGGGAAGAGCTCCAGGAGAGGGAAGAGAGAAGGGTCTCTTTGAAGTTATCAGGTATTGGACCTGTTGAAGTCTGTGTGGCACTGCTTGGCCCACTCTGGCTGGCTGCAGCCCTCTGATGGGCCCATCTGCTGGCGAGTGTCCCCACCCAGGCCTCGCTCTGCTGCTGGAGAAGGGGATGTTTCTTGCTGGCCCATTCCCTCCTTCTCCCTCCCCTCCTAGCCCACCTGGCAGCTCTGGGCACCAGCTGTCCCCAGACCTTGTGTCTTTCTGGCCAACTCCTTTCATCGCAGGCAGGTAACATTTGGTGGTTCTCCCCACCAGGGAGCTGGCTATCTGGCATCACAGATGGTGTGGCTTTGTCTCTGGGCAGTGCCATGGAAATGCTAACCACCTGGTGCTAAGATTGATTCCCCTTCCCACTGAGCCAGATCCTTCCCACCACTGGGGGCTCAAGGTGGGCTGGAAGAGCTGGGAAGGGGCATGACACTGCCTGGGTGTTCTTTGCCAAGCCATGACCCCTCCCCTTTTCCAGGGCCCCCAGCACCTCCAGAATTCCAGGCCTCTGTGGCTGTGGGCACATGAGCTCAGCACCCACAGACAAATGCCTTCATTGTTTCACTTCCTCTGTTTTTAATATGGCTACGTGGCACAAATACCAACATCTTTCTTTTTTCTTTTTTAAGATTTTATTTATTTTTCTGACAGAGAGAGAGATCACAAGTAGGCTGAGAGGCAGGCAGAGAGAGAGGAAGAGGAGCAGATAGCCCAATGCAGGCCTCGATCCCAGGACCCTGAGATCATGACCTGAGCCGAAGGCAGCGGCTTTAACCGACGGAGCCACCCAGGCACCCACCAACATCTTTCTTAAAAGCAACTCCCTCTCTTTTTTTTAGCTTTGTCCAAAGTGTCAATATTAGAGAAATCTTGAGTTTGAAGGACTCGCTTTATTCATTTCTCAAAACATACAGCTAAGCATCAAAATTTTATTTATTTATTTATTTATTTATTTATTTATAGTATCAAAGATTTTAAAGTCCATTCCTGCGCCTCCAGAAAAAATCATCCCACACCAGGGGGTGTGCCTTGTGTGTTTTGGGAATCCTGCTCTGTGTTCAGTCATAGGCCCCACTGCCTGGAACAACTCCACTGTTTAGAGGAAGGATGGTGTGTGTGTGTGTGTGTGTGTGTGTGTGTGTGTTTGGGGTGGGCGGGATTAGCTGATGAGAAAGGAAAGGAAGGAATGAAAGAAAACTTGCAAGGCGTCCTGATGCCTTCTTCTCTGTCCCATGTTGAGAGCTGCCCCTGAATAATGGGTTGTGAGCCATTCTGGGCTGGGGCTGGGGGCAGAGGCAGGGGAAGGGGACCTTGTCCAGACCCTCACTGCTGCCCTCTCTTCATCCCCACCACAGGCTCCCTCAACCTCCTGGTGCGGTCCCGAAACAAAGGGGCCCTGGACACGCACGCCTGGTCCCTTAGTGGCAATAAGGGCAATGTGTGGCAGCAGGCGCATGTGCCCATCAACCCCAGTGGGCCCTTCCAGGTGAGTCCGGCAGACCCAGGGGTGCCTCACAGGCTCTCCCAGCTCTCAGGCCAGCGCTCTGTCCAACAAACATGTAGGAAGACTTGGGGTTCCCTCCCAGGAGCTGGGGAGAAATTCAGGCAGGAGTATGGGAGCTTCCAAGAGGACTAAGGAGAAGGGGTTGGGGGTTCTCTCTGGAAGAACCCCCCTAATCCCTACTCTCTGCTCTCTGACCCCAACCCAGATTATTTTTGAGGGGGTTCGAGGCTCTGGCTACCTGGGGGATATTGCCATAGATGACGTCACACTGAAGAAGGGAGAATGTCCCCGGAAGCAGATGGATCCCAATAAAGGTGCAAAATGGAGAGGGAGGGAGGAGCCAAATCTGGGGGTGAGGGGGTTCTATGGGTAGGCACCTGTCTGTGTCAGGGCTGAATGGGGGTCCAGAGTGACAGGGTGTTGGGATGCATGTGTCAGTGACTGCGTGAACAGGTGTTGGTGTGTTTGGCCCCCACCTTGGGTCCCAGATTATGGGACATTTGTAGAGCAATGAGAAGACTAAACTGTGCCCTCCTGTGAACTTACTGAGTTATTACAGTACCCAGATGCCCCCTGTGCCTGTGCCTGGGTGTGTCTGTGTATGTATGTATGTGTGTGTGGTGGGGGTCCAGAAGTAAATGTGTGCCCCACCCCCCAGAGCCAGGTGTTTGCAATCATAACAGCTATAATTTACTGTGTGATTACCATGCACCAGGCAGGGTGCAAAACCCTGTATGTGCATAATCTCAGGTTGTTGAGGACAATACAAGGTGGGTGGCACTAATGATTAGACTCATTTTATAGATGAGGAAACTGAGGCCCACGGAGGTCACGTGAATTGCTCCATGTCTTAGAGAAGCTGCAGATCCAGGATTTGGACCTTAGAAGGCTTAAGTTAACCCCTACACCACCCAACCTTACATCTGTGCTTCTGAGCATGTCTGTGTGCAATGAGGGCAGTGCTCCCCTGTAGGTCCCCTAGAGAGAGGGGGCAGCTCGTTTTTTCCTGGCCCTGCTGAGCTGACCGGAGCCCTGGTCTGAGTCCCTTCTCTCTCTTGTCACAGTGGTGGTGATGCCGGGCAGTGGAGCCCCCCGCCAGCCCCACCCACAGCTCTGGGGGCCCATGGTCATCTTCCTCTTGGCATTGCAGAGATGATGAGAGCTGCATGGCCCCGCCACCCCGCCCCCGGCACACCAAAGTGTCTGCATCGTACCAAAGACTGACCCCCGCCAGCCGGGGTGCCCAGGGGCAGGGCCGGCCCGCCAGAGAGGGGGCCTGCATTGGCTGCAAGAATGAGCAGAGAACAAGGACAGAGGCCCAGCGCTGAGGCCCTGGAGATGGCCGTTTGACACATGCACACACTCACACTCACACACATACACACACATACACACAGATATATTAAAGCACAAGTTTCTATCCGACCTGCCAGCACCTTCTTTTCTGCAGAGACAAGGGACTTGCCAGAACGGCGTCTACCACCCCAGGGACCTCGGCGCCACATGGGCCTCGTCCTGGCTGCACCTGGTGTGTTTCTGACCTTCCTTCTTCCTAACTCAGCCCAGTGGCTTTACCAGAAGGGAGCCAGAAGGGGAACAGACTCAGGAGCCCCACCCTTGGCTGGACTCTGGGACTCCCTGGATGGGGGAAGCCAGGGTCAAAAGAGGCCAGGAGGGTACTTTGTGAGCTTTGTGAACATCCCTCTGTGGGCAGTGGTGGGCGAGGCAAGGCACCTGCTGTATGCCCTCTGTTTTCAGGGCAAGGGCTGGATGGTGGAGACCCCAGATCACCTTGATCCCTTGACCTATTCTTGGACATCATATCCTCCCCACACTGAGCCCCTTTGAAGGGACTCAGCACAGGGTCTTGGGCCTGGGCAGTCTGAAGACAGACACCTTCCCTCCTGCCCCATCTCACCCCACCCCACTCACAAGGAGCTGGATTCCTGAGAGCACAATCTCCACCCTAGTCTTCAGGCCTAACCTCAGCACCCACCTGGGTCTCAAAGGAGTGGGGGTGGGGGACAGTGGTGGCCAGCCATTTCCAGGGTGAGGCTTGAATTTGAGAGGAGCAGAGAAGAAGGCCTGTTTTTGTGAGTTTGTGCTCCCATGGCATTTGGAGTACAGTGGAGCCTTCATTTCTTCTATACTTGGCATGAAGGGGTATGCTGGATAGGAGGGTGTGTGTAAATGGGGTGCCCCTGCTCCCCCTCCCCTGAAAAGTACTGTCCCTTCCCTGCCCAGGGCTGGTGAAGGAGGGCTTTGCAGAACCAGGGCAGGTAGCAGGGCACTTGTGGGCCTCCGTGTTGCCTGAGAGCTGAGCTCTTGCCCAGAACTGTGAAAGTGCTCCCTGCTGTCAGGTTCTGGATTGGGATCCTAGATAGGCACGGTGGAATCTAGCCCTCTCCCTCTCAGTGTCACCCCCGAGATCCCACCTTGCCATCATGGGAGAGAGGAGGCTCAGCCCCTTCCAGGGTGAGTCTTCAAGCACGTGTCCCTGGGGCTGTGTGTGTGTATGTGCGCACACACGTGTGTACCTGCCTGTCTGTGTCTGTGTAGCACTGGGTACCTTTCTGGGCAGGAGTGTATGCAAACGTTAGTCTGCATGTGTAATTACACATAGCCATCTGTGAGGCTGGGCTCTAACCCCTGCTCAGTGTGCACCTCCTTCACGAGTGACACGAATGTCTGTGGGGCACTGGCCAAATACACCACTTGCAGCCCTGCTCTGTAGCTTCAAGCTCTCTCCACTGCCCGAATTTCTACCTTTCATCCCCTAAGGATGACAAAGATGACAGACGACCCTACTGAAATGCAAGCACCTTTGGTGGGGCACATTACAGAGCTTCACCTGTAATGTGAAGGAGCACTCGGAGGGGACAGCCGCGGAGCAGAGGGAGCCGGGCAGTGCCAACAGGCAGGCAGGGAACCAGCGCAAAGACTGCCCAGCTCACTGCTCTGCCAGGCCCCTGCTGTCATCATCACCAACAGCTGGGGCAGTGGCTGGGCCAGGCCTGGAGCAGGGCCTTCTGATCCCCCACCAGCCTGGCTGCCTTGCCGGCTCATCTCTCCAAAATGAGTGGCTCCCAGTTCCCAGAACACACTTCCATCCCGTCTGCTGAGTATTGTTCCTTAATTGTCCCATCTGTGAAGGGTCTGTTGCCCCAACTAGACTGTGAGCTCCTCCTCTGAGCCTTCCAACCTTCTCACCCAGCCCATCCCAACCTTATGCTCAGCACAAGTGGGCCTGTTAGGGAATCAGAGCGGGCTTTGCCCAGTGGAATGGATTCTATAAATCAGTGGTTTCCAGCCCTGGCTGCAGAATCAAACCCCAAGAGCATCTTTTAGAAAGCATGGATGCTTGGTCTTGCCCCCAGAAGTTTTAATTTAATTGGATTGGTGTGCAGCCTGGCATCAGGAATGTTTAAAAGCTCCTCGGAAGAACCCAGGAATGAGAAAATGAGAACCACTGGCCTAGCACCTGCCAGGGGCTTCCTCTTCGCCCTTGCAGGGGTGGGTATGGAGATCCAGAGAGGAATGGTGCCAGGCACCTCCTCCTTGGAGCACGAAGGTCCTTGGTCCTCATGCGTAGAACAAAGAGGTTGGTGCCCCTGTGTGTGTGTGTGTGTGTGTGTGTGTGTGTGTATGTGCGCGCGTGCACGCGTGCGCGTGTGTGCGCACACACACAGATCTGCTGGGAGTGTGGGTGTCTGTGTATACTAGCACTAACAGTGTGTGGTGAGAGTGCCTAGGGTGAGCGGGTCTGTCTGTGGGAAGATGGGGTCTGCAAGGAAGGAGAGTCTTCGTGTATCCCAGTGTTCACGTGTCTGTGTCTACCTGTGAGTCAGCACCTCTGTGTCAGTGTGGGCTGTGCCGTGGGTGTCGGCATCTGCGTGCTGGTAGGTGGCCCGTGAAGACCCTAAGTCCGGGAGAGACCAGGCTGGCTGGATCCAGCACTTCTCCCCCGTGGCAGTCTCATCATCTGGGTCAGGGTGGCTGAGCCATTTTGTGGCCTTAAAACAGGGGGTCCCGGGTCAGTTCTCAAGGTGTTGGGGTTTATTCACCCCTGTTGCACCCCATTTGATGTCTCGGGGAGACCCCTAGGGCCAGGTACTGTACAGGCAGAAGAGGGGGAGTCTCACCTGGGCTGTGCTGCCCCTGGGATCACAGGCAGTCACCCGGGTTGCTAAGCCTGCAGACCTCGCCCCCACCTCCCAGGATGCTCCTCCCACCCTGCCTTCTCTGGGATGCCCCACCTATCTCGTTCCCATTCATTCTCCTTTCTTCCTGTGCCTGGCGGAAGCCCCTGGCCCAGGCTCTCACTGCCCGAGGCCAAATCCCTCCAGTATAAAATGAGAAAGTTGCAGGGGATGGGTTGAGGCCAAACCCCTCCCTGTATAAATGAGAAAGGTGCAGGGGGTGGGTTGGCCCAGGGTCACACACAGCCAACTGGGGTTGAGCCAGCCTCGGAAGCCAAGTGCGGTCTTCCTGCCGGCCACTGCCTCCTGCCTGGCAGCTGCGGAGCTTGGGCCAAATGCCCTGTCTCTGGTCACTGGTACAGATGTTACAGATGTTGCTGGGCACCTGTTCTAGGAGCAGTACTGTCTCCCTGTCCCGATTTCTGGCTTCTTACCCCAGGCCACTGCTCCTTCCACCCCAGATCGGGCCTGGGTGCCATGTGGATGCTGCCTCCTCCGCCCCTGCTGGCTTTAGCTACTGCCCAGGCTCCCAGATAGAAGGGACTGTTTCCCCTCCCTGGCCTTCTGTGACTGTTTCCCCTCCCTGGCCTTCTGTCTTCACATGAGCCTGGGCTCTGAATGAAGGTCGGTGTGTCCTGGTGTCCTCGTCCTGTGGGCTTCCCCCAAGGACTAAGAGGGCTGGGTTGAGAGAGTACAAAGTCTTGTGTTTTCCTCTCCCTGGACACAGAGGGCTTGGTGGTATCTCCAAGGTCTGTCCGGAGGATGAACCTGCTCCAGAGAGTCCCCATAGAACCACTGGCTGAGGTTCTGGGCTCTGGGGAGCCCTTCCTACTTCCAAAGGCAAGCTAGCACGCCCCTCTCTGTTGAATCAGTGTTGAGTGTGAGAGTATGTGTCTGTGAGGGTGAGGTGTGTGTGGTGTGTGTACATGTGTGAGGGTGTGTGCTGGGGCAGAAGGACCACTCCTTCCTAGGGAGCCTTGACACTGAGAGCTGGAAGGGACCTTAGAGACCATCTAATCCAGTATCCCTACAGTACAGGTGAGAAAGCTGAGGTCAGAGACATGTCACCTGCCCACCATCACTCCTCCCTCCTGTCACCTGCATTCATTTCCCAGAGACCCCACTAGAAGTGCCCTCCCTCTCAGCTCCTCCCCACCCCCTCTCAGCTCCCCCCACAATCACCATCTCAGCTCAACTCTGCTGGCTTCTCTGTCCAGGGAGTCTCCAAGCATCCTTCCTGCCCCAGGTGGGAGCTTACCAAGGCCTTTATCCCCAACCCAGCAGAAGGGGCAGGGGAAGGAGGAGATTGCTCCAGCCGTGAAGCCTCCCAGACTTGAGAGAAAAGCCAACCCCTCCATGCCCAGGCCCACCCCACCACCAAGGTAAAAGCACAACAGGAGACCCTCATTCATGGGTGAAAGGTACTGGGGTTGTTTTAGTCACACGACCCCGTCCTCACCCCTTTGCCTTGTTCTCTGTCTCCACCCCAACCTCTGTCCCCCCTTTGTCCCTCTTTCACCCCCAAGCCCCCCCAAATGTAACCTCTAGTTGCGGACGCGGTTGTTTCAATCAATAAAGCTGCAATGTTCTAGTGCTCTGGGTCCAACTGTGTGTGTGGGTGGCAGATGGGCCAGGAGGGGGCACCAGTGAGTGGCTAGGGAGGTTCAGACCTCTGGGGAGAGCCCTTCTCTTTGGCACCTGCCATCACGGGTCCTGCTCTGCCCGGGAGTGGGGCCGGGGCGGGGGGGGGGGGGAGAGTGGGAACCTGCATTCTGGTCTCCAACCCAGTGAACCCAGTGCCCTCATTTACTTGTTCCTTCAAGAAATACTAGTCAAATACTGCCTTCGTGGAAGCTCCTGCTTTAGTGGGGGAGATGGACACTAAGCTCATAATTATACCAGGAAACACATCAGTATGAATACAATTAGGGCTGTAAGAGCAGGTTCTTATTTGGGTTAGAGATAACTTTGGGTTATTTGGGTCAGGGATAACTTCTCTAAGGAAGAGGCATTTAGGATGAAAGACCTCAATGTGAGACAGGAATCTATCAAAATCCTAGAGAACATAGGCATTAACCTCTTCAACATCGCCACAGCAACTTCTTTCAAGACACCTCTCCAAAGGCAAGGGAAGCAAAAGAAAAAATGACCTTTTGGGACTTCATCAAGATAAAAAGTTTCTGCTCAGCAAAGGAAACAGTCAACAAAACTAAGAGACAACCCATGGAATGGGAGAAGACATTTGCAAATGACATTACAGATAAAGGGCTGGTATCCAAAATCTATAAAGAACTTCTCAAACTCAACACCCCCAAAAATATAATCGAGTCAAAAAATGGGCAGAAGACATGAACAGACACTTCTCCAAAGAAGACATGCAAATGGCTAACAGACACATGAAAAAAATGTTCAACATCACTAATCATCAGGGAAATAGAAATCTAAACCACAGTGAGATACCACCTTACACCAGTTAGAATCGCAAAAATTAACAAGGCAGGAAACAACAAGTGTTGGCAAGGATGTAGAGAAAGGGGGACCCTCTTACACTGTTGGTGGGAATGCAAATTGGTATATCCACTCTGGAAGACAATATGGAGGTTCTCAAGATGTTAAGAATAGAGCTAACCCTATGACCCAGAAATTGCACTACTAGGTATTTACTCTAAAGATACAGATGTAGTAAAAAGAAGGGGCATATGCATCCCAATGTTCATAGCAGTAATGTCCACAATAGCCAAACTGTGGAAGGAGCTGAGATGTTCTTCAATAGATGAATGGCTAAAGAAGATGTGGTCCGTATACAGGGTGAAATATTACTCAGCCGTGAGAGAGGAGGAATACCTACCATTTGCATCAACATGGATGGAACTGGAGGGATTATGCTAAGTGAAATAAGTCAAGCAGAGAAAGACAATTATCATACAGTTTCACTCATATGTGGAACATAAAGAATAGCACGAAGGACAATAGGGGAAGGGAGGGAAAACTGAAAGGAGAGAAATCAGAGAGGGAGAAAACCATGAGAGACTTGACTCCAGGAAACAAACTGAAGGTTTCAGGGGAGGGTTGGGGGTATAGGGTAGGTGGGTGATGGGTATTAAGGAGGGCACCTGTTGTGATGAGTGCTAGGTGTTATATGCAACTAATGAATCACTGAACACTACATCAAAAACCAATGCTGTACTGTATGGTGGCTAACTTAACATAAAAAAAAGAAGCATTTAGGGAAGACCTAAAGAATGATTGGGGTTAGCCTAACAGGGCAGAGGGAGTCTTCCAAGCTGAAGGAACAGAACATAAGAAGGCCCACAGAAATGAAAAACCATTAGGAGGTTTTTTGAAGAAGGAGGAATAAAGCTGGTCAACCACTGTACCAACTTGGCCTTTCCTTTCCCTTCTCAGTCCCTTAGTCCCCCATCCCTCCTCTATCCTCTGGCTCCCCTCACAGGGTCTGGGCTCCTTCCTGGCCCCATAGACCACACTGTGCACTCCAACTGGGGCTGCCTCCATCATTCAACACCAATGATCTGCCCGCATGTCCCCAGATCATTTTGTACCAACATTTTCCCTTTTCACAGACCCTCCCCGAATCCTAGAACTTCAGAGCTGTGAGGTCCTTAAACATCACTTATTCCAACCATTTACTACTGTTTTCCTTAGGAGAAACAGTTTGCCAAGATCATGGGCAGGCAGTAATGGGGAAAATGTGCACTCTCCTGTGCACGCTTGTACTGTGACCCCAAAACTGTGACCCCAAACCGAGGGCATGGGAGTCATGATACAAATGAAGGATCAAACAAAGGACAAGAAGAGTCTCACATTACTTGGTTACAATTACTCAGGTAAGTAGAGCACATAGTTTCATTTCCATGCTCCCAAAAGATAAACTCTGAGAGGTAACAAGATTAGGGGTTCCTTACCCCAGCTTAATCAGTTCACATCTTGGGTAACTTTTTGCTGCCATACCTGGGATTCTTTTTCTAAGAGCTTACCATCACCACTTCTTTAGGTTGGCTCATTGTGTATGAGGAAGAGAGATCCACTTTCACTCCAATACAGAAGCATTATCACAAGGATATGTGTAGTGAGAGGGACAGCCACTCTCAGAAGCCCAAACATGAGAGATGCAACAGAGATGGGATTTTTGAGCCAGATAGCATTCTGGATATAAAGTAGTTCCAGGAGATCATGGCCCCTCACCTACAACAATGGTTGCAAATCCTTTGTTATCCTACCTATAGAGGGGAATTCTACTTCCCTTCTCCCTGAATCTACGTTAACCTTAGTGAGTTGTTTAGCCAGTAGAATATGACATTCTGAGATGAAAATGCCTTGAAGCTTCAGCTAAGGCCCCTTGGGACATTCTCTCTGGGAGCCCTGAACTGCTGTGTAGTATGTCCAACTCCCTTGAGACTGCCATGCTGGAGAGACCATGTAAAGGGCTCCAGTGGACTGCCCTAGCTGAGCCCAGACTTCCAACCCCTTCCTCCAAAGCACCAGAAATGGGACAAGAGCTGCCTTGACCGTCTAAATCAGCCATCCACTGGCTGAATACCATGTCACATGGAACGGAAGAATCGCCCAGTCAAGCTTTACCCAAATTTCTTACTCACAAAATCAAGGGATATAATAAAATAATTATTATTTAAAGCCCCTGAGGTTGGGGATAGTTTGCTACAACATGTAAGCACCTGGAGGGATTCAACCACTTTCCCTTTTTCATGTCTTTCTTTGCCCACACATTTCCTCTCCTGGCTCTAACTCTCCCTCACGATCTTCCAGTGACAGCTCCCATTCACTCCCGTTCACTCCCATTCACTGACTCAGCCTCTCTAGAGAAAGGGCCATTTGGACTGGCCCGCCATTTTGTGCCTAATCATATACATATCATTGGACAACCTGTTGACAGGCCACCGTTGGGTCAGGTATCACTCTGATCCAATCAGCTGGGTAGGAGGAAACATGGCTGCCTGTGGCCTGTGACTTCTAGAAAGGCTGTGAGTGGGCCCACTTTAGAGGGGCAGTAGCTGACAGGCACCATAAATGCACCTCCTTGGTTCTTCCTCTCTTTCATCCCACCTCTAACAACTATCTGTTCCCAGGAGGCACAGTTGTGCAGTGTTTACACCCCAATCCAAGGGCAAGTTCCAGTGTAAACTATACAGGTAGGTCAGCTAGCTTACAGGAACAGTGTCTCATATCAAACTTATGATCATGAAGAGATTTTTTTTTTTTTAAAGATTTTGTTTATTTGACAGAGAGAAACACAGCTAGAGAGGGAACACAAGCAGGGGGACTGAGAGAGGGAGAAGCAGGCCTCCTGCCGAGCAGGGAGACCCGATGTGGGACTCGATCCTGGGTCTCCAGGATCACGACCTGAGCTGAAGGCAGTCGCCTAACCAACCAGCCACCCAGGCGCCCCCATGAAGAGATTTTTATTTTCACATTTATAGCTGAGGAAGCTGAGGCTCAGAAAGGCGCTGTAGTTACCCAAGCTCATAAAATTAAGAAGAGAAGGAACCTAGAGATGAATCAAGACTGTCCATTTAAGTCAACCAGATCCCCTCCTCTCCTCCCTCCCTTTTGGGGTCATTCTGCTTTTCTCACCAGCTCATCCCCAGGGGCTGGGAGAAGCTGAGCCCTTTCTGTGCAGCCCTCCATTTCAGATGGAAATTGTTCCTAGTCCCGATTTTCTATTTCTAGCTGCCTGACCTTTTTGCATATGTCCTTTGTGGAAAGTTACTATAACACCTTTTTAGAAAGAGATTGGGTATAAATAAATCCAAGGAAAAAGTTGAAACTCTTCTCCTTGAAGTCACCCCAACTCTGAATGGAAGCCTTTCCATATTGCTTCCCAATTCCGCTGCTCCTAAGTTCATCTTCCCTGAGCACGCAGCCCTGTCAGCACCTAGCAAGTCTCCCTGCTCTGATGTCAGCTTGGCAGGCTCCCCAAATGCAAATCCTACCACTGAATCCATCACTCTCTCTCTTTAGCAGTTTTGGTCTTTAAAAATGTTTTGAGCCTTCCATTTCCCTCAGGCCCCATGAGACCAGCCAAAGCTCTGCCGAGTGGACTCAGCACTTTGCAAGGCCTCATTCCATTTCCACAGACTGCCCTAAGAAGCATCCTGCTCTCGGCAGGGGGCGGGAGGGTCATCCCCCCAAGAACCACCCCCCAATCAACTCTCTTCTATTAGGCAATGAGAAGTAGAGTGAAACATGAGTCAGAGAGGCTAAGAGTGCCAAATGTCCACACAGTGGGTGTCTCTGGTGCCATTTAGAGAGGTCCGTAATATATTGCCGAGACAGAAGGGCAGATAAGAAAAAAGGATGCCTGGTACTATTTCATTTCTTTATATAAAAATATCTGCATGTATAAGGGCGTGCATTTAAGACAAGAAGACTAGTCACTGAATTATCACTCCCTACCTGAGTGATGAAATTGTACACGTTCCTGACTCACATTTTTAGACTTTTCTGTATTGTCTGACTGTTTTTACATGGACATGTATGATTTTTAATAACCAGGAAAAGAACCCTTATTTTCTTGAGAAAAGAAAAGCCAGAAGCCATCAAGGACTACAGATTAGAAATAAAGGTCATTTTCTGCTCTTAGCCTTATTTTTATAACTATACATCACAGAGATGGGGAAGAGGCTTTGAACTTAGGCCTTGAAATCTTTGCCTGCTGATTTATTCAAATAAAAATACTCGGACAATTGGGAGGAGAAGGAGAAGAATTGATTTGTGTTGACCAGAGATAAAGAGGTGGGACTGTTAAGCCAGACTGTGAATAAAAGAAAGCCCAGAGAGAACATTGCCACCCAGCCACAAATACTAATGTTGGAAATATGCCGACCCCTGATGCTGTTGCACCCTGTGAGGGACACCTGTCCCCACTGTGGGGGCTTGTGTATGTGTGTGTTTCTGCGTGTTCTCTTTGGGACACCTGTGTCACTGGCAGACCTTACACAGTGCTGCTTTCACCCTCCCTTTCATGACTTTAAGGAGGCCTCAGTCCAGCTAAGGTGAGTTGGTAGGCAATCACACCATCCCCAGGGAAGAAGGAGGGCTGTCTTCTGCAGCCAGGGCAGGGTCTGGAGGGGAGGGGCCGAGATCCCTCCTCTTTTCAGACTTCTCCGTGCCCACCATTCCCTACCCCCATCCCCCAGCCGGCAGACAACTCCCTTGGAAACTCAGACTCTGACTAGATGTATCCAGGCCTCTGCTGATCTCTGCCTTGAGACGAGGGTCCAAGAAGGGGTCCTGCTTCCACTGGTGAGAGGCAGAGAGAGGGGCTGAAGAGAAGTGAAAGACACAGAGATGGAGCCTGGTGGAAAGAGCGCTCTAAGGAGAGGCAGGGACATCTGGACCCAAAATCTGACTTGTGGTCTCGAATAAGCAGCCCCATCTGAGTCTCATGTTCCCTGTAGGTTGGGGGAGGGGTGGAAGGTTTGAACTGAAGGTTCTTCCAGCTCCGGGAGTCAATGAAATGAGGGGGGTGGAGTGTTTCTAAGCAATGCAGGGAAAAGGGGCCCCACAAAACAAATGGATACCTCCGTGACATAGCCCTGTTTCTGTGTGTGGGACTGAGCATCTGTCTGTCTCTGTCCTCCTCCCCAGCACTGTCTCCCCATGGTCCCTTCACTCAGGCTTAGGGAAAGCTGATCAGTCTGCATTTCCTCCACACTCCAGTCCCTGAACTGGGCCTCCCACCCCGGCAAGAGGCGGGCATGTGGCAGGAAGGAGGAGCCCAGCTCAGAATCAGGGGAGTCTTGGCCCAGTGGGTGTGGACATGGAGCTGGATGGCAGTGGGGACAGAGCACCTGGCTCCAGTCTCCAAGAGTCCAGGACAGGCAGCCTGCTGAAGACCAGCATCGCCAGCAGGGAGACGGGCGGTACTGCTGGGACAAAGGGGTCATGGCAGGGTCAGGTGGGTGTCAGGATCCCAGAAGCTGAGCCAAAGACCAAAGAGGAGAGACCCACAGTCTGCACAGTGGATTGCCTGGATGGTGGGACCGGTGTGTGTGTGTGTGTGTGTGTGTGTGTGTGTGTGTGTGTGTGTGTGTAGGGGGAGCTACTAGGATGGGCTGGAGAGTTCCTAGAGGCATCAGAATCAGAAAAATCCTATTCAGTCTGGCCCAGGTGGGGGTAGGAGGTGCAGCCCAGTAAATCAGAGGGGTTCCCAGAAGGTCACTGGCCAGCCCCAGACATCCTCTCTTGAAGGGCAGAGGTGTGGGAGTTGGCGTCTCAGAGACCCCAAGGTAAGCGTCCAGAGATGGGGACGACATGCGGTGCAGTGTGGATGGAAAAATCCCATATCCTCCCCCTCTATGATGGGAATTTGAAGCCCTTTTCTTCTTACAAAATTTGAAGAGTAGAATGATTTCTGCATGCTATTCCCCTGGGGCCTCTGGCAGGAAGTGTGTGCTGCATTCTAGTGACCGCTGGCCTGTGGAACAGTGGGGTGGGTCTGGGGACCCCAAGTCTCTTCTCTCAGTTCAGATCCCCAACCTCTGGTGGGCAGACCTGACTCTGAGAAATTGGTGGCCCCTTCCCTTCTGGCTTGGACTGGCTCCTGCCCCAGGGGCCTGCTTGGCACAGGGCCACCCCTTTAGAGGCCTCCGTACATCTGTCTTCGCGCCTCTCTCTCACCGACCTCCCATGATGGGAACAGTCCCCAGGCCTGACAGAGGTGTCCGTTAACTCCAGACCCAGGCAGGGCCCGGCCCCTCTGGCTAATGAGAACTGAATCAGCCTGGAAATGCTGCCAAGGGGTTCAACATCGAAAGTGACCTCTGGCCACCCTCTCCAATGGGCAGCCAGAGTAGTCCCTATGATATTCCCCACCATGCTTGAATGGTGCCAATGACCAGGAACCATGTACCTTGCAGGCAGGTCATTCCCCACTGGCCACCCAACCCCCTGTATCCTGTGTGGTTGTGGTGGGAAAGGTGGTGGCAGAATGGGAGTGGGGTAGGAGAGCTCTATTCTGCACCCCCAGCATTCCAGAATGGGCTAGAGAACTCCAGCCTGTCTCCCTTGAGTAACTCCATGGAGACTTGGCTCTATCCTGAGAAACAATGTAATATCTTATGGGAAGGGCAGACACTGGGGTCCCAGAGTCTGGGTTCTGGTCCAGACTCTGCCATGGACTCTCTTTTGTTCCCGTGTACGGGCTTGGATCTTCTCACCTGCAAAACTGAAGGAGTTTGGATTGAATGATTTCCTTATGGCCCTTAGGCTCCAACTTTCAGTGTTCTGTGTTTTACGAGCTGTTAGGGTAAAGGATGGATCATAAAGCACCATCACTAATGGCCAAAATCACTTTTTGGTTGTATTTCTGGTTTAGCCAAGGATGGAGTCCTGTAATGCACATTTAATCTGAGGGCTATTGGCCACAAGTTGGACCCAGCACCCTTGCCTGTCCCCATGGGCCCTGTCTAGGTTTTTAGGTTTGACGAACCCTGTGCCCATTCCCAAAAATCCCATCCCCTGCAGGCCAAGGTGAATTTCTTTTTCTTTGCTATTGCTTTGTCAGTCACCCCTGCCCAGCTTCCAAGTACCCTCTACATCCTGGACCCATCCTCCCTCACCACCCACCCTGATCCCAGCAACTCTGATCTCCTTGCCTCTACACCCCAGGAGAATCACCATCCCTTTCCCTTCATTGTCTGCCTCTCCTTTCTTGGATCTGACCTGCGAGTTCTCCCAGCTACCAGGGCTGGAGAGGATTCAGTTTTGTTTTTTTTCAATACATATTTTTCCTTCATTGATTTGTTCACCCACTTAGTCACTGTGGTAGACACTGTTGGTTACTAATGTCATAGGCACTCCCTTCTTTTATGCCCCTCTCCCACTATAGCGCTTGGAAAACTGAGGCACTCATTTCTTAACCTCTCTTGAAGCTAGAGTTGGTCCCTGTGAGTCAGTTTTGACCAATAAGATGTAAGAAGAAGCCTGCAGGGGGCTTTTGGGAAAATTTTTCCTCCCCAGTGAAAGAAAGAAACTCAGGAGGATAATCCTGCCTCACCACTCTGTCCTTTGCTACTTCCTGCCCATGGGCATGATTATGTGAGGTTGTGATGCCTGGAATAGTGGTAGCCATTTTGTGACCATGAGGCTTCAAGCCCAAGGGTTAAAACTAGCACTCTGAAGATGGTGGAGCAAAAATGGTGGAACGGTCTTGGGGTCCTTGATGACCGTTGAGTTGTTGAATCAAGCCTGAAACCACATTTATCTACACTTCTCATCGAGTTAATAAATTTCATAGAGACATTTCAAGCTTTATTGGTGAGGTTTTGTGGGGGTATTTTTGCTGTCACCATACCAGCAGCAATTAAGACATTTACTCAACTGATCATTCACTTACTCATGAATCTACTCATGTATGTATATATTGAACTTCTTGCTGAATTGATAGAATAGAGGCTCAGATGCTCTAACAGAAATCCCACATAACAATTGCTAAATTAAATAGATTCTCACATAATAGTCTGAATATAAGTAAGTGGTCAAGGGCAATGCCAAGAGGTCAGGGGCCCAGGATCCTTCTAGCTTGTCACTTTACCACCCCTGGGCTATTCTCTTGTCCACATGTTCTAACATATCCCCACCACAACACATTTCATCAGGAGGGAAGGGGAAATGGCAAGAGAGGGCCCTGTTTTCTCTTTTAAAAATATGATCTGGAAGTTACATACCCTACACTTCCCTTCATATCTTATTGGCCAGAACTTAGTTTTATGACCACTTGTAGCTACAAATGAAGCTAGAAAATGCAAGCTCCATTCTAAGTTGGAATGTGCCTAGCTGTAAGTTATATATATAACATATATATTATATATGTGTTTTATTATAATATATATAAGAAAGTAAGAACAGATATGGGGTACAATTGGCAGTCTCATTGTGTTTGTTACGCACTTGTTCATTCATCAAATATGTATAAATATATACTATATGGAAAGGAATGTGCCAGGAGCCAAGGCGGAGGCCCCACATTTCAGGCTGCTCATGGTCTTGTAGGAGAATCAGGTTAAGTCTAGATATTCAAATCCAGTGACCCTTTGGGAGCACCTGCTCTGCCCAGACATTTAAGTGAACTGAAAAGCAAAGAGCACCAGTGACATTACATTTGGTGGGCCTACTCATGGTCCACCTGCCACCTCTTCCCCCAATTTCTTCCGAGCCCATATAGGAAGCAGGGAGAACAATGACAGTGGCAAGCAAGGACATGTCCCTCAAAACAATCTTTGCTTAGAAAAATTCTTCTTTGGTTCTAATGAGAATCCTGCCTGCGGAAATATACACTCTTTTTGTTCTCGGGTGATAGGCATCAGAACTGACATCTCCCCCCTGGGGCCCCTTTTTAATTTAATTTAATTTAATTTAATTTAATTTAATTTAATTTAATTTAATTTAACTTAATTTTATTTTATGTTATGTTATTTTATTTTATTTTATTTTATTTATTTTGTTTTATTTTTCCAGTGTTCCAAGATTCATTGTTTATGCCCCGCACTCAGTGCTCCATGCAATAGGTGCCCTCAGTACCCACCACCAGGCTCTCCCATCCCCCCAACCCCTCCCCTCCAAGACCCTCAGTTTGTTTCTAGTCTAAAGTATCTCATGTTTCGTTTCCTTCCTTGAATTACCCTACTTTTCCTTTCCTTTCTTTCTCCTACTGTCCTCTATATTACCCCTTATGCACCACAAATAAGTGAAACCATGTGATACTTGACTTTCTCTACTTGGCTTATTTCACTCAGCATAATCTCTTCCATTCCAGTCCATGTTGCTACAAAAGTTGGACATTCATCCTTTCTGATGGAGGTGTAGTATTCCATTGTATATATGTACCACATCTTCTTTATCCATTCATCTGTTGAAGGGTACCTTGGCTCTTTCCACAGTTTGGCAATCGTGGCCATTGCTGCAACGAACATTGGGGTACATATGGCCCTTCTTTTCACTACATCTGTATCTTTGGAGTAAATGCCCAGTAGTGCAATTGCAGGGTCATAGGGTAGTTCTATTTTTAATTTTTTAAGGAATCTCCATACTGCTTTCCAAAGAAGCTGCACCAACTTGAATTCCCCTGGGGACCCTTCTGATTCCTCTGAAGAAAGGCCATCAGTTTCCCACCCTCAGCGTAGTGAGGTGGCTTATTTCCTTTGGGGAGCTGAGAATCTGTGTGAATGGATCTCCCCGCTCTATCTGGCACACAGCAAGTATGCTGCAGGAGTTTGATAAATGGATGAAGAATCAAGGAGAGTGTGGTAGAAGGTGTTTTCCAAAATTGGTCTCAGCCAATCTGATCCTGTATTAGCTCTTCCAGAACCTGGCCATTCCTCATCAAAAGAGGGGGACTCTGTCTTCTCTCTTACTGAAATCAAACAGTTTTGTGGCTGCCTCCACCAATAGAACACAATTCAGCTCTGCCTGGGTCTGTCTGTCTCTCTGGATGCTCACCCTAGGGACCCATCTCTATGCTGGGGGAAAGCGTGACCTACGTGGACGGACCACATGTAGGTACCCTGGAAGGCGGCACCCCATGAGGTCTCAACTAAGAGCCAACATCAGTTCCCCGATGCATGAGTGAGTAAGCTTCTGGTCATTTCAGCCATCATCCTTCAAGCCACCCCAGCTAGTGCTGAGTGAAGTAAAGATGACCTATCCCCACCAAATCCTGTCCAAGATGAAGGTTCATGAGCGAAAGGAAGGTTGTCATTGTTCGGGACCACTAATTTTTGGGGTAATTTGTTTGTAATGATAGATCACCTTAACTGTATGGTAGATTTTAAATGGCCACACATTCTTTGCAACTCTTCCCACCAAGAGATGGAGTCTTCCTCTCCAGCACTCTACTCTGGGCTGGATTTGATCAGCAACTCAAATGCATTCTCAAATGACAATTCAAGTGCATTCTCCCTTTATCGTGGTGGTGGGGTCCTGGCTCAGCAGAATAGAGCAGAAGTGATGGCCAAGCCTACACCTCGAGGGCATTGCAACTTTCAGTGGCACATTCTTGTTCTTGTTGCCTCAAGACTGCCATGTGGAGGAACGGCCTCTCCTAGACACTGGAGACATGAGCTCCAGCCAAGGCCCAGCACTGACCTGCAGACGTGTGTGAATTAACCCGTCCTACTGCAGCCACCTGAGAGGTCCCAAGCAGGAACCCAGCCCCCCAGAATTGGGGGTGAATAAAATGGCTCTTGTTTTATTAGTAGATCACTGATAACACCAGCTCTTTATTTCTGAATCGACATAGGGAACAGAGAGCATTTTGGGTGCCCAGCGCTATGCCAGGTGTAGGGATGGATGCCGGGGACAGGATTCTTGGCTCCCGGAGCTGATGACCTCGTTGAATCGCAGGGGAAATGAAGTCTCACACCGGAGTAGGTTGCTAGCTGACAACTCAAATGCATTCTCCCCTCATCGTGGGGGTGGGGTCACGGCTCAGCTGCACTTGGAGGTCCCAATGCACTTCATTGCCTCACCTCCTGCATCAAGGTATGCCACGTGACCAAGCTTTCTCCAACGGGAAGCAATGGAGGCCACCCCGCACCAGAGCCTGGAGGACAGTGGGGCTGTCTTTCTCCCTAGAGGAATAAAAGGAGCCAGTCTCTGCTTCACTTTTTGGTGATGAGAGTGGCTTTCCACCCCAGAATTCATTGAGAAAGTTATACTCCTCTGATTTACACTTTGGATTCTCCTATTATCGAAGTTCAGTTTTACCCTATTCGCTACAGCCAGCCTCTCCTGCAAGGCAGCCCCAGGTCTCACCTCCAGACTGGAAGCTCGGGGCTCGGGGCTGGGTTGGGGGGAAGTGGGTGGTGGTTCCTTCCTTCTAGACTGTGAGCTCCCTGAGAGCAAGGACTCCAGTCCATTCTTTCTATTCACAGCTGTGTCTCTAGTCCAGGACTGGAAACAGAGCCTGACAGATAATAGATGCTCATTAAGGATCTGTTGATTAGATGAATGAACCGAGGAAGGAATTTTATTTCCTTGTAGTTCTGGAGGCTTCTAAAAGGCTTCTATCACAGACCTCAGACCGGGACCCCTGCGGGCAAGGCTCCCCATTCCCTGCATTTTCTCAGTCTCAGAGCACCTGTCTGGGCACCTGAGATCAGCAGAGGGCAAGGCTCTTGGCTGTTCCTTCCTCACCTCCCAGGCCCCTGTGACGTGGCAGTGACTTCGGCAGGAGCCACAGATGGCATCCAGTGATGCCGGAGGGTGGCTAAGCACCCTTGGAATGAAGCTTAGCCTCATTACATCTTGTTTGAAAGAAGAGCCAATTAGGAAAGCAATTTTCCTTGAGCAGTCTGAAGGATGGAGTAAAACGATATCCAATCAGACAAAGTCAGCAGCCCCTGCACCTCAGCTGGTTTATGGAGGGCCCCCTGCCTCACCCTCTGTTCTCCGCAGAGTACCCCCAGCCACCTGGATGTAGCCAGTGAGTAGAAAGGGGCAGCTGAGCCCCACCTGAGGCCTGGGCTCCAAGACATCATGACCAGCCCTCTCCCCCATGTAGCGTTCCACTAACTTAACACGTCGTGGGTATAAACGCTCCCAGCTTCTAAGGGCCTCGTGCTCCTGGCACTGGGAACTTCTTGACCACTAATTGCCTTCTTTGGGGCTGTGGTTTCTTTTCATTATATTCTTTGTGGGGAAAGAAAATAGGAAGCACCCTTAGGACAGGCTCCAAAGTCCCCTCATATCCCCTTCTCCATCCAGGAAGACTGGTGTCTTCTGTTATCCTCAGATGGAGGAAGGATGGTTTCCTAGATATTCTGCCCTGGCCAGGCTTGATGGGGAGCACAGGACAGAAACACAGCTTAAGTGATTGAGCTAAGGCAAAAAAAAAAAAAAAAAAAAGTAAATAAAAAATTAAAAAAATATATAGATATGAGTGAGGGGACTTGTGGGAAGGATATAGAATATCTCTCATAATCAAATGACACTCAGATGAGAGCCTTGGGGACAACTGGAGCCCAGGACTCAAACACACTGCCACAGACTCTCTCATTCCCTCTGCTCTCAGAGTCTCTCTTATCCTCCTCCACGTGGCAGGCACCATGGCTCTGCCTTGTGTCCCACAGCATTCCTACCAGGAGGAGCTGAACCTCTCCCAGTCCCAGCCTGCAGAATCCCAGGGAAGAATTCTGGCCCAGCTTTGAGCATGGGCTCACTCCTCATCTGATCATCCACGGCTAAGGAGCCAGGGCACATGATAAACGCCCTCTACTAGGATTACACAGCTGGACAGGTGCAGGCAGTGCCCAAGAAGGGGGTTGCCAATCCCAGAGGGAGTCCCGGCACTGGGAAGGCCACATAACAGTTATCGGTTATGGGATACAGCTCTCTCCTACCAAGCTTCCTGGCATATAGTTTATCTTATCACCTTTATCTCTCGAAACAAGCATGAGGTAAGGTTTTAGCATTATCATCCATGATATACAGATGAGGAAACCCAAGCTCAGAGAAGTTAGATAACTTGCCTCAAGTTCCGTAGCTGTTAAGTGAGAGAGGCAGAACTTGAACCCCAAACTTTTGGTGGCACAAGTTGGGGAGGGAGGGAGATCTAATACAAGCTAAAGCCTGGACATGTGAAGTGGAGATCATAATACAGAGCGGGCTGTGCCAAGTGTCCAAAGCTGAGTTTACACGAGCTGAAGAAAGTCAGATCCAAGGGGCAGAGTTGAACAGATGCGGCAATCAAGTTAGGCTTCTTAGAGGAGGTGGCATTTGCCAGCATAGTAGGACAGTTTGGATGGCCCCAAAGAGGGCGTGCAGGTGCTGGCAGTCAGAAGTGGGGCCACTGAGTTACAAGCGGGTAGGGATGAGGGGACATGGGTGGGCTCAACAGCATGTGTTTCACTGGCCAAGTCAGAGGGCTGTGCAGCTCAGGTCAAAGAGCTGGGCGGCAGACCTGTGAGCAGGAGGCAGGAGAATATTGTGAATTGTTTTTCAGGTTAAAACACCCTTCTTTTTTCCATAAGAAGTTTTTAAAATTTTTAATTGAAGTCTAGTTGACAGACAATGTTATGTTAGTTTTAGGTCTACAGCACAGTGATTCTAGAAGCCCCTCAGCTGTGCTGTGCTCGCCACCAGGGTACGGCTGTCGGTCGCCATATGACCCGGACTAGGTGCCCTAGGTCGTGCCTTTCATCCCTGAGACTGTCATTCCTTAAATGGAAGCCATTTTCTCCCACTCCCCTTCACTGCTTATGCTCATCCCCGCCCCCCTGCTCTGGCAACCACCTATTTGTACTCTGTGTGGATGGGTCTGTTTCTGCTTTTTTTGTTTGTTTGCTTGCTTGGTTTCTTAGATTCCACATATGAGTGAAATCATATGCTATTGGTCTTTCTCTGACTTACTTCACTTAGCATGATACCCTCTAGGGTTCCCCATGTTGTCACAGATGGCAAGACGTCATCCTTTTTTATGGCTGAGTAATTTGTGTGTGTGTGTGCTACATTTTCTTTATCCATTCATCTTTGTTTAAGATTTTACTTATTTATTTGACAGAAAGAAACACAGCTAGAGAGGGAACACAAGTAGGGGGAGTGAGAGGAGAAGCAGGCTTCGTGCCAAGCAGGGATCCTGACCAGGGGCTCGATCCCGGACTCCGGGATCAGGACCTGAGCTGAAGGCAGACACATAACAACTGAGCCACCCAGGTGCCCCATATCCATTCATCTATTGATGGATAACTGGGTTGCTTCCATATCTTGACTATTGTCAATAATGCTGCAATAAACATAAGGATGCATGTATCTTTTTGAATTAGTGTTTTTGTTGTCTTCGGGTAAATAGCCAGTAGTGGAATTTTTAATTTTTAGGGACCTCTATTTTCCTCTATTTCTGTTTTCCACAGTGGCTGCACCAATTTACATTCCCACCAACCGTGCACATGTGTTCCTTTTTCTCCACATCCTCGCCAACACTTGTTGTTTCTCATCTTTTTGAAACTAGCCATTCTAACAGTGAAGTAATGTCTCACTGTGGTTTTGACTTGCATGTCGCTGAAGATAAGTGATGTTGAGTCTCTTTTCACGTGTGACGTTGTGAATTTTAAACAGACATGCTGATGAGAAGGAAAAAGCATTTCTGGAAGGTGGGTCTCAAACATTTATTAAGCACAGCAACCCGCAGCCTGGGCTAAGGGAAGGGACAAAGCAGTGGGAGTTGGGGACTCTGCCCTCCCTGAGCCCGGTCCTCAGACAGCAGGAGACTTAGATTTGGAAGTGAGGCTTCTATCTGACCGAGCCACCCTGGAGGGCCAGCACCTAACACAGTGCCTGTTAGAGAGTAAGTGCTAATTCAACCAAGGTGGTGACAGCCCTGCCAGGCTCCTCCGCCAGCCTGGATGTTTGATGGAGTCTCTGGGAGAGAGCATGCTGGACAGATCCGACAACACCTGCTGTGTCGTGGAGCCTTGACCACTCCTGCAGAAGGTGAGTCCTGAGCACAGACTCTGGCTTCCTGCTCCATCCCCATAGCGCCCAGCACATAGTAGGGACTCCCTACAGATCTGGTGGATCTCCAAGGTAAGCCTCCCAATCACCATTCTACAAGTGGAGAAACTGAGGCTCAGAGAATCAAAGGAACTTGTCCAAGGTCATACAGCTAGACAGTGAGTGAATCAAGTTCAGCTGATTTCTCAAAGCTATTTGCTCAATTGGCAACCCCAGCTGCCTCCACACAGGCAGGGATGGTAGCCAGGCAGAAGAGGGGGAGTTCAGGCTGTGCCTCCCTCATCAGACTCCCTAAAGAGAGGTTTGTTTCACTTCCCCCTACCCTTATTCTGTCCAGCTCAGGACTGGTGTTCTTCAGACCTGGGAGGGGGCCAGAGGAGCCAGGGGACCTGCAGAGGGCTCAATGGGTTGGAGCCCCGTGGGCTCCCAGCCACTTCCTGGGGAGTCTGAAGGAGGCGGCTACAGCAACAGGGGCAGCCTGCTAATTAGGGCACGGTGTTCATGATTCACTATTCTGAGATGTCATTTTCTAGACTTGGGGTTGGGGGTGGGAGTGGAGAAGGCACACACAGAGTTGTTTTTAATTACATTTGGTTTGCTAATTTCTGATAGAAAATAAATATTTACCGGGAGCCATATTTCTTCATTTCACGCCAGCTGACTCCTGAGTTTATCGGGAGCCCAAACAGGCACCTCCCGCTCACCTCCCACACCCCCCCAGTCCCCACCCCTGCACTGGAGTCACATACCGAGCAGGAAGGGAGGGCGGCTGAAAAAGCAGGAGAGATGGGAGGAAGAGAGAGGCAGAGCGGGGGCCAGGCCTGGCTCCTGCCGGTGGCCGGTCCACTCTCAGGTGTGGACAGAGGGGCAGAGGGCATGAGGAGGAGGAGGAGAGGCTCCTCCCTCCTGATGCTCCAGCAACACCATGGCTGGGCTTGAGCTGGAAGCCAGGCCCTCTCGAAGCAGATGATCTTTAAGGACACATCCACATCCTAATGTGTGTTGGGTTTCTCCGACGACTGGCTTTGGAGACCCTTTGGGGTAATGCGGATGGCAAGAAACTTTGAAAGGCCATCCTGTCCACTCCTGAGCTTCCAAATGGACCCCTGCAAGGGAACAGGAGGAGGGAGCAGAGAGGAGGAAGGGGAGAGGGGGAAGGAGGGAAAAGAGGAAGGAGGGTGAATTCCCCTGGTAGGGGTGGGTTATGTTGCCTCCAGAAAGCAAGGGCAATCTGCCCTTCTCTCTGCTGAGGGTTGAGATCCTGGGATTTACAGGGGACACATATAGAAGGGGATCTCTCTCTGATGATGGAGAGAGGAAAGGAAACTAGAGACCGCTTAGTGGAGGGCTGGGGGCCTGAGTGACTAGTTAGAGCAGGGCTGGCTTTCTCAGCCTTAGTGCTACTAACATTTTGGGTCAAACAATCCTTGGTTGTGGGGACTACCCTGTGAATTGTGTCCCTGGTGTCTCTAATCCAATAGCACCCCACCCTGCTAGTTGTGATAACCAAAGATGTCTCCAGACATGGGAGTTTGTATGTGTGTGTATGTGTGTGTGTGTGTGTGTGTGTGTGTGTGTGCAAAATTGCCTCTCATTGAGAAGCACTGTCTCAGAAAAACTTGGGTGGGGGAGGAGTTGGAGGAAAAGGAGGAGAATTTTGTGGGATACTCTGGACTAAGAGGTAATGGGGCCCCCTGAAGGATGGGGAAAAGATAAGGAGATTTGGAGAATGGAGAGGCCCCTGCCCCCAGCCAGGTTTCTAAATCCATGTTAAGCCAGGATTTTTTTTTTCCAATTACGTTTCAATTTAACTCAATTACTTTTCCATTATTGTTCAAGCGACTCGGTTTTAATTGAAGTTGCTGGTTCTTATCTCTTTCATTTTCCCCACATAGAAGATAGGAGGGGGAGGAGGGTTGAGTCAGAGAAATCCAAGTGGGTGGAATTCTAGGGGCAGTGGGTATCTTGAGCAGAAAGATCAAGGCCTTGAGGGATCCGGTGCACCCCAGAATGACCAAACGAATCTGCAGGTGGTGGGGTGGGGTTAGGGAGAGCTACAAAGAAGGAAGGCTATGATCATAATACTCATCAAGTACTGGACATCATTGTAGCTAAGGCCAATAAAGTATGTGCTATTCTCACATCTATTTGACCTATGGGGAAATCAAGACAGAAAAGTTAAAAAACTTGTCCTGAGTCATACACCTGATAAGTAGCAGGGCTGGGAGGCAATCCAATCCTTTGGCTCTTGAATTTAGGTGTTTAACACCAGGCTAGGGGCACTGGGTGGCTCAGTTGGTTAAGCGACTGCCTTCGACTCAGGTCATGGTCCTGGAGTCCCGGGATCACGTCCCCGGGCTCCCTGCTCAGCAGGGAGTCTGCTTCTTCCTTTGACCTTTCCCCTCTGATGCTCTCTCTCTCTTAAATAAATAATAAAATCTTAAAAAAAATGCCAGTAATCCAGAGCGGGACAGATCTGAATGAAGTCACCTATGAGCTGTGTGGCAAGTCACTTAAGCTCAGTGAGCCTGTTTCTGTGTCTGTAAAATGGGTGTTAAGAATACCCATCACCTGGGAGTAGGTGTTCTTGGGATTAAAGTAAAATTGATGAAGCAAGGGGTAAGAGGTTTAGGCAAGATAAGCAGTTTTCTCAGTAAATCGTAATGTCGGCACAGGTATAGCAGGGATCAATCTCCCCACTTCACAAAGCAAACAGAGGAGCCCCCAGACAGTGTTCAGATACTGCACAGAAGTTGAACAGAAAGTGGGCCTGGGATCCCCCTCTTAACCTTGAAGGTCATCAACCTGTGACAGAGGAGACAAGGGAGGAGTATAAACAGCTATTAACTCTCAGAGCCCATGAGGGTGAGGGGCCTGAGGTCTTCTCTGACCTCCCTCGTTCTACTTGTGAACACAGGGTGAGTGATAGAGGTGAGACTAGGGAAACCTTCTGCCTTACAGTTGTGGTTTTTCCTCAGTTAAGAGAATGCCACTAGAAGGAATAGAATATGAGAGTCAAAGTGGCTTTACATGATTTTCCAGCAAAATGTCTGAAGAGGATGCTTCCTGGGTTGGTCAGTCAGTGGGATCTTCACAGATCCCTCTGTTCTGCCACCTTCAGCATGTTCATAGCCTCACAGTCACAAGATGGCTGCCAGGGCACTATAATACAACATCCCAAGACAGCATCCAGAGCTGCATGGAAGGAAAGAGAAGGGAATCTCCTCACACCCTTTTTCTTTTCACTGGGGAGGAAAATCTTTCCAGAAACTGCCCAGCAGATTTTCCCTATGTCTCACTGGAGAGAACTGAGTCATAAAGTCACCCCAGCTGCATTGGGAAAGCCAATTCCTGGCACCATTACCCCAAGGGCCTACCCTTTTGGGTACCATCTTGATGTGGGGAGAGTCTCCTGAAGGATCTTGACCTTGACTTCTGTACTTATCATCTTGAGTGTCCCCTGAACTGAAACCCAAGCGTGCAGTATCTGCAAATAACCTCAGAATAAGCAGCTTTGGTACTTACCTCTCTGGTTATAAGCTTTCCTCTCAAAATTAGCTTCATATTTCCTGTTACCTTTTCTTTTTCTTTTTTTTTTTTTTGCACTTTTTTGGTCTTTTTTAAAAAGATTTTATTTATTTATTTGAGAAAGAAAGAGAGTGAGCGTGAGCAAGGATAAGTGGGGGAAGGGCAGAGGGAGCCAGAGAAGCAGTCTCCCCGCTGAGCAGGGAGCCCCTATGATGCAGAGCTGGATCCCAGGACCCCGGGGATCATGACTTGAGCCAAGGGCAGACAGATGCTCAACCAATTGAGCCACCCAGGCACCCCTTTTCTGAAGCTTTTAAGTTAATTCGTTAAAATATATTTGCCCAGTATTTTTGGTTGTTTTTAGAAGGAGGGTTAATCTGAAAGACCTAGTAGACCATTACCTGGAACAAGAACCTGCGGTGTCTGACAAAGAGGGGTGGGGTATGACCTGAACCAGTGACTCGTTCCCTGGGGTTGTGCACAGTGCTGAGCCCCAACAAAGTCAGGGTTCTCTGAGAGAAGAAGGAAGGGGAATGGCTGCCGGAGCCATAATAGCGGTAATTATCACTGAGACCAGTGGGACAGGCACAGGGGACTACAGAGGAGGCTTGCCTGTGAGATGTGCCCTTTTGCCCATACTGGGACATGTACAAGCATTTTCCTCCAACAAGCCCATTATTTTTTATTTTCAAACAACAAGCTCACAGAAGTATTCTACAAAGAACTGTTTATTTTCTGAATTACTGGAGAATGAGTTGCAGACCTAATGCCCTATCATTTCCAAACACTTTAATGAATGTTTCTTAATGCACAAGTGCATTCTCCTGTATTCCAAAATCAGCAAGTTATAATTAATACATTACTACTATCTGATCCTCAGGCCCCATTCAGGTTTCCACGACTGTCCCTATAATGTCTTTTATAACAAAAAAGATGCTGTCCAGAATCATGTGTTGCGTTTAGCTGTGATGTCTCTGCCATAAGAAGCTTCCTTCACTCCAGCACTGTTTTCTGCTTTTTCCTTGACTTCTATAACTTCAACATGTTAAAAATTACAAACCAGTGATTTTATACAATGTCCCTCAATTTCAATTTTTCTGTTCCCTCATGATCAGAATCAAGTTATTCATCTTTGGCAAGAAAGAATATCAGGGTGCCTGGGTGGCTCAGTCAGATAAGCATCCTACTCTGGGTTTTGGCTTAGGTCATGATCTCAGGATTGTGGGTTCAAGTCCCATATTGGACTCTGTGCTCGGCAGAGTCTGCTTGGGGTTCTCTCTCTCCCTCTCCTTCTGCCTCTCTCCCTGCCTGCATGTTCTCTCTAAAATAAATAAATAAAATCTTTTAAAAATGTATCATATAGGGGCACCTGGGTCGCTCAGTTGGTTGAGCGACTGCCTTCGGCTCAGGTCACGATCCCGAAGATCCAGGATCGAACCCCATATCGGGCTCCCTGCTTGGCGGGAAGCCTGCTTCTCCCTCTCTCACTCCCCCTGCTTGTGTTCCCTCTCTGGCTGTGTTTCTCTCTGTCAAATAAATAAAATATTTTAAAAAAATGTATCATATAAAGAAAGAATATCAAAGAAGAGATGGTGTGTTCTTTTTTTTTTTTAAGATTTTATTTACTTATTTGATACAGAGAGAGAGAGATCACAAGCAGGCAGAGAGGCAGGCCGAGAGAGAGGAGGAAGCAGGCTCCCTGCTGAGCAGAGAGCCCGATGTGGGCCTTGATCCCTGGACCCTGAGATCATGACCTGAGTCGAAGGCAGAGGCTTAACCCTCTGAGCCACCCAGGCGCCCAAGATGGTGTGTTCTTATTGCAATCTATCAGGTTTCAATATGTACCATTTCTGATGATGTTCACGTCTAACAATTTTGAACATATATGTATAAGTCATGGCCTTTGACTCCATAGTGTCCCACAAATGCCGTCCAGTCCCGCACACATAAAACAAACTGAGGCCAAGGCGACCCTGTGCTGACTGGCACGTTTCAGGCAATTCATGGTTTATTCATTCAGAGCAGAGAGTGATCAAGGAGGACTTCAAGGAAGAGATCAAGAATGGAATGAGGAGGATTTGGCAGAGACTAAAGGGAAGCATCAAGGTAGAATGGAGACTATATGAAAAGGTTCAGAGCTGAAAAGAGTAAAGCAAGTATGACAGAGGCAATATTCTGTATTCCACAAAGCTGTGTCCTTTCCCTTGGGTCACAGAAAGGCTACATTTCCCAAACTCCCTTGCAGTTCAGTTGGGTCCTGTGACTGAGCCCTGACCAACTGAATACGGATAAAAGTAAGCAACACTGCTTCTAGGCTTCCCATAAGTCCTTCTGCATGATCCTCCACCTCTTTTCCCCCCCTTGCATGATCACTTTGGAGATTGCAATTTGAAGATGATAGAGAACCTGTGTCCCTGAATGATTGTATGGGGCAGAACTCTACCCTCTCCCACTACCAATCACATCAGATTGTGACCAGGAGTGGGAAATAAACCTTGGTTGTGATATGCCACTGAGATTTTTGGGTTGCTAGAGTAGTTCTCATACCTTGACTAAGATGGTGTGTGATGGAGACATCAAGAAAACCAGTTTGGTTAGCACAGACTCGTGTAGAGATATGTGAGACAAGATAAATTCAGATTATAATGAGGGCTTGAGGGTCAGACTAAAGAATCTGGAATTATTTTCAGTAGGAAATCCACTTAAGGATTATGAATTGAGGAAAGACACGAAAAGGGTAATGTTTAAAGGGGAGGTGGTTTGGGGGCACCTGGCTAAGCAGCTGGCTCTTGATTTCGGCTCAGGTCAAGATCTCAGAGTCTTGGGATGGAGGCCCAAGTCTGGCTCCATACTCAGTGGGGAGTCTGCTCCCTCTCAGCCTGTCCCTCCCTCTGTTCTCTCTCGCTCTAATACATAAATAAACCTTTAAAAAATCGTGGGGGGAGGTGGTTTCTAGGTTAGCTTAGGTTGCAGTGAAAGGAGCAGAGAGGCTATTTAGAGGCTGCTGTTCTTACCCAAGTAAGGGACGGTATTAAATAGGATCAAGTTCAGATTGACAGAAAAACCCAAATAATAGTGGCTTGATTGTGGTGAATATTTATTTCTCTCACATAAATGAAGTCTGAGCGCATCATTCTAGGACTGATGCCAGGTCCCTTCCATACTATCGCTCTACCACCTTTAGTAGGTGGCTTCTGTGTCATGATCCCAGATTTGAATGACAGCAGTGAGTCACCTCCACTTATTACTCAACAGAAAACAGGAAGGAGCAAGGAAGGGAGTGCTCCCTTCCTCTAAGGACACTCCATAGAAGTTGCATGTACCCAACCTACTGGAAAATTTGGTCTTTATTCTGATGGCCCCAGGTACCCAGATGAAATGCGGAATATGAGGAGAATGAACTTGGAAGGGGAATAATTAACAGTCTTTGCTATGATAGGGGGGCACCTAGGCCTCAGGGGTTGTGCTGAGATTAGAGAAGCAAGGAAATGTACGAGAATAAGGAACAAATGGATCACCTAGTCCTGGATTCAAATCTTGGGTTCCCCATTTTTCTCAGTATGTGATTTAGTCAAGGTTCTTAACCTCAGTTTTTTAAAGAGTCATGATACTACTTCCCTCATCGGGAGACTAAGTGAGATATTGAATGCTAAATGTCTGTCACATAGAGGATGCCCAGTGAATGGTAAATTGATTTAGCCCCTATGACACAAGAAAGGAGGGGGGAAGAGGGGCCAATGGGAAAGAATTAAATATTAATTTCATTCATTCATTAACTCACTGTTGAATTCACTCATCATCCCTTTATTGACATGCCAGACACAGTGCTGGGCTCTGGAGATAAGCAGGGAACAAGGCTCTGGATCCCTTTGAGGAAATTTTGCAGCCATAGAGATGGTCGAGCAAACAGGTGATTAAATCATGGCAAGGCAGAATGCCCTGCCTCATTGGCTCAGCCAGGTTTACAGCTCTCGGCTTCCTCTTTCCCAGGGGAATGTTGGGAGCTCTTCATGGCGCTGACTTGGTTCCACCATTCCTGCCATGAGGGCCCTGCCAGCCATCATCCAGAGAGATGGAGAATCAGTAGCAAGGGAGACTTCTCATTTTCTGTCTCAAGGGGAAGGAAATGTTCCCTCTGAATACACAAGAGGGTGAATAAGGGACTAGTGGGGAAGGGGAGAGGCACAGATGTTTGCATCAACATGTGTTTGTGGCAGCCTGTGGGTGGTGGTTGGGTGAGTTTATAGGAGACACGGTCCATAGACATAGACTGACCAGACGGCTGCCATAGCGATGGGTTCCCTAACGGTGCAATTTCAGACACCAGCAAAAGGAGCTGCATTTTTCTTTCTTTGTAAAAATTTGGGTTTTGGTTCTGAGCAAATGGAATATACCCTACCTTGTCTCTCCTATAACATGAAACAATCAGTTCTGAATTCAAGAAGCAGGTATCAGAGGATTCTGAAAAATAAATGGTGGCAAGTGGATTACGGAAGAATTAGAGGTTTTATCTCTCTGGTATTTCCTGGACTTAAAGGCAGCCTAAAACTCAGAAGTGCACTCTGAGTGTGGGCAGAAAGAGCTTCATGAGAAGCTTTCTATTTCTGGACCAAGGAGTGGGAAAGGGAACCCTGATGGGTTATTGAGAGTAGGAGAAATCCCCTGGCTTTTTTTTTTTTTAAGATTGTATTTATTTATTTGTCAGAGGGTGGGGGAGAGAATGGCACAAGCAGGAAGATCAGCAGGCAGAGCAAGCAGAGGGAGAAGCAGGCTTCCTGCTGAGCAAGGAGCCCAATGTGGGGCTCAATCCCAGGACCCGGGAATCATGACCTGAGCCGAAGGCAGCCACTTAACCGACTGAGCCACCCAGGAGTCCCAATCCCCTGGCTTAAAAAAAATTTTTTTTCATCCTTTTTTCTGGTCCTGGCTCCCAGGCAATCCTCTGGTAGCAGTGACAATGGGTGCACAGTGATGGCAGATTTAGTGAGCAGGGGGTGTGCCTAAATCTCTGAGAGAGGGAAACTCTTACCTCTCACCATAGTAGCTGTGATCCCAAGAGCACAAGGCATCTCCCCATTATTACTTTCTTTCTCTTTGTCCTCCCACAACTTGGTCCAGGGCAAAGAGGGAGTAGTGGAAAGAATACAGCAGAGTGGGGAAACTAAAACCCCAATTTCTGTCTGGAAGTCTGAGAAGGGAGACTCCAGCGATCTGGAAAGTGTCAGGTGGATCATGGAGAAGAGGGAGGTCAAGAGAGTAATCCCATAAAGCTGTATGTGAATTCTAGGCCTTATCTCCGAGCTATGTATGTCTGGATCTGATCCTAAACAGCTCATCCAGGCTTTAAAAACTGAGCTACAGCACAGACCACCACCAGGTCCCAGACTGGCCACTGGGTGACACACACATGGGACTGTCCATCAAAGCATTACAAATGCTTTGAAAACTAAATTGACGTTGGGCCCATAGCTCACAGAAGGCAGATCAGAACTTGCAACCTAAGCCTAACTTGATTAGTTACCTGTTAAAAAAAGACCCAAATACACATCTTAAGATTTAAACAAAACCCAAAATATCGGGAATAAAAGCCAAAATGTCTTGGCATGTGGAGAATGAGGAAATTCTTAACTCACAAAAGAAAAAGAAAAGCAACAGATACTAACCCTAAGATGACACAGACGTTGGATTATCAGACAGAGATTTTGAAGCAGCTATTATAACCAACCTCAAGAAGTTAGGGTGAACACCCTTGAAATGAATGGAAAGTCAGTCTCAGCAAAGAAATAGATGACATAAAGAAGAAGCAAACAGAAATTTTAGAATTGAGAAATACAATGACTGAGTTAGAAGTCCTCTAGATGGGACGCCTGGGTGGCTCAGTCACTTAAGTGTCTGCCTTCGGCTCGGGTCATGATCCTAGAGACCCGGGATCGAGCCCCACATGGGGCTCCCTGCTCGGCAGGAAGCCTGCTTCTCCCTCTCTCACTGCCTCTGCTTATATTCCCTCTCTCGTTGTGTTTCTCTCTGTCAAATAAATAAATAAAATCTTTTAAAAAAAAAACTAGAAAAACAGTGCAAATAAACCCAAAATAGGCAGAAGAAGTAAATAATAAAGATCAGAGCAGAAATCAATGAAATTGAAACCAGGAAAATAATAAAGAATAATCAATTGAATTAAAATCTGGCCCTTTGCAAAGATCCATAAAATCGACAAACCTATAGCTAGATTGACAAAGAACAAAAGAGAAAAGGCACAAATTACCAGTATCAGGAATGAAAGAAGTAATGTCACCACCAACACCCAGCCATTAAAATTATAAGAATACTGCAAATATCTCTATGTCCATAAATTTAACAACTTAGGTTCAAAGGTCAGCAAATTATGGTGCACAGACCAAATCTGGCCCACCACTTGTTTTTATCACTGAAGTTCTTTGGAACTTGGCTGTACTGGTTTGAATAACCTCACTGCCAAATTCATGTCCACCTAGAACCTCAGAATATGACCTTATTTGGAAATAGGGTTTTTGCAGGTGTAATTAGTTAAGATGAGGTCATATTGGATGAGGATGGACCCTAAGTCAAAAACAACTGATGTCTTTATAAGGAAAGGAGAGGAAGATTAGGATACAGAAAGAGGAGGCCACATGAAGACTGAGGTAAAGATGGGGGTTATGCTACCACAAGCCAAGGACTGCTTGGTGCCAGAAGAAGCTTGAAAGGATTCTGCCCTTAAGCCTTCAGAGGCAACGGGACCCCACTCACATTTCACTTTTGCTCTTCCAGAGCCTCCCGAACTGTGGAAGAATACATTTTTGTTGTTATAAATCACCCAATCTCTGCTATTTTGTGATGGCAGCCCCAGAAAACTGACACAACAGACACACCCACTCATTTCTTTATTGTGTATGGCTGCTTTTACAGGACAATGGCAAAGTGCAATAGTTTTAACAAAGACTGTGTGGCCAAAAAAGTCTACAATGGCATCTTACTTTTTTTTCTTTTTAAGATTTTATTTATTTATTTAATATATATAGAGAGAGAGCATAAGCAGGGGGAGGGGGAGGCAGAGGGAGAAGGAGAAATAGGCTCCCCGCAGAGTAGGGGGAGCCGGATGTGGGGCACGATCTCAGAACCCTGGGATCATGACCTGAGCCTAAGGCAGTCACTTAACCAACTGAGCCACCCAGGAGCCCCTACAATGTTTTCTATCTGTCCCTTTACAAAATAAGTTTGATGACTCTTGACATAGATGAAATAGACCAAGCCCTTAAAAGTCATAAACTTAAATATACTCAATAAAAATAAGCAGAATTATCCTATATCTATTAAACAATTTGAGTTTGCAATTGAAAAACTTGCAAAAAAAATCTTCTGGAAGTTACTGAGTTTTCCTGGGTCTCTCTGCCCCCCCCCCACAGATACACACACACCATATGTGTGTATATATATATACCATATGTATATATTACATGCCATAGATGTTATTAAACTTTGTTTTTTTCCTGTTAAAAAGAAAAAAGAGGGGCATCTGGGTGGCTCAGTTTGTTGAGTGACAGACTCTTAATTTCAGCAGGGGTCATGATCTCAGGGTCTTGAGATAGAGCCCGCATGGAGTACCTCCCAACAAGTCCTGCTTCCTCTTACGGGCTCCAGGCTCAGTGGGGAGTCTGTCTGAGGATTCTCTTTTTACCTCTCCCTTTGCCCCCCACACCCCCCCCTGCTCATGCACATGCCTGTTCTCCCTCCCCCAGATAAATACATAAATCTTTATAAATGAATGGAAGGAAAGAAGGGAGGGAGGGAGGGAAGGAAAGACAAAAGAAATCTTCTGGCCTGGATGGTTTCTCTAGTGAATGCTAACAAACACTGAGAGAAGAAACAACCCTAGTTCTACACAATCTCTTCCAGAAGACAGAAGAGAAGTCTTGCCAACTCATTTTACAAGGGTAGCATTACCCTAATGTCCAAACCCAATGAAGACAGAATAAAAGAAAACTGCAGACCAATATCTCTCATGAACATAGAAACAAAAATCTTGAAGAAGATACTAGAAAATTGAACAACAATGGATATAAAAAGAATAATACACCATGACCAAGTGGAGTTTATCCTAAGAATGCCAGACTGGTTCAATATCCAAAAATCAATCAATGTAATCCATCATATTAACAGACCAAAGAAGAAAATCCACATGATTATATACAACTGAGTTAATCAATGCATGCTGTTTTAAGCTGCTGAGTTTTGTGATAATTTGAAACTCAGCAATAGATAATTAATCTTAGCAAGTTCTCTGTTCCTTCTGTATTTCTGCCCCCACTCATCTCACACCCCCAGGGAAAAACCACAAACCCGAGTGTATGCTTTATCTTTCTCAAGCGTTTCTTAATTCTATTACTCTTTTTTTGTTTATACTTTTACTTATATGCATATACCCCCAAACCATACATGGTATATTTATAATAATATAAGATTTATATGACTGTCTTAAAATTTTATCTAAATGATACCACATTGTACTCAGCTACTTATTCTTCTCGAACATTGTACTGCAACTCACCCATGTTATATGTGTACATCTTGTTCATTCAACATTTTTTATAAAAAATATGTTATTTATTTATTTGTTTATTTGACAGAGAGAGAGACTCAGTGAGAAAGGAAACACAAGCAGTGGGAGTGGGAGAGGGAGAAGCAGGCTTCCCACCGAGCAGGGAGCCCGATGCAGGGGTTGATCCCAGAAACCTGGGATCATGACCTGAGCCAAAGGCAGATGCTTAACCAACTGAGCCACCCAGGCACCCCTTGTTCATTCATCCTTACAGTCATGTATTCCACTATAGGATTATGTCATAATTTATTTACCCATTCTTGTATTTGTGACATCTATTGTTTCTTTTCTTTTCTTTCCTTTTTTGCTTTGCTTTTTTTTTTTTTTTAATTTTATTTATTTATTTGACAGAGAGAGAGATCACAAATAGGCAGAGGCAGGCAGAGAAAGGGGCTGGAAGCATGCGCTCCCTGCTGAGCAGACAGCCTGACAAAGGGCTTGATCCCAGGACCCTGGGAGCACGACCTGAGCTGAAGGCAGAGGCTTAACCCTCTGAGCCACCCAGGCACCCATTTTTTTGCTTTTCTAGTGCCACTGGGAACCTTCTTGTACATGTTTCTGTGTGTAAATGTATGGGAATTTCTCTAGGGAGAGGAAAAGCTTGATCTAATCCTGGTTCTGACTTCTTTTTTCCCAGAGTCCATAAGGAAGTAGTTGCTCACAATCCAAGCTGAGTGGGCTGTGTGTGTGTGTGTGTGTGTGTGTGTGTGTTTATGAGGGTGGGGGAGGAAGAATCATAACATAACAATGAATTACAGTGACCAGAAATCACCGAGCCTTGTCTGTGTACCTGAACTAAACACTTGTACTTGTCATAGAATGTCTCCATTGGAAGGGGCTTTAGATCCATTTGTCAAACTTCCTGGGAATCTCCATCTCTCCCAAAATGCCTGCTTTGCTCCATAGCTCCTTTCCCATTCATTTTCCCAGTCCAGATCCTGCTGCTTTGTCACGAGTTCAAGAGAAGGCATTAGGGAGCAGGAGGGGAGATGGGGGGAAAGTCTTTGCCAGGGAAGCAAATGGATGGCTCAAAGCCCACTGCTGTGACCCCCACTCTACAGAGCCCAGGACAGGCACCACACTCCCCTCCAGCAGCCCACATCAAGGAAGACATGCTGGGAGTGCTTGTGGATGGAGAAGCTGAGCATGCTGGTAAGCACATGCTGGTAAGGGTTGTGCAGTCCAATGGTGGGCAATTCACTGGGGCTAGGGAACACTTCCTGGCCTCCAGAACTTTTCCCTCTCCCAGGAGGGGGAGGTCTGTCTGCATAGAGGACACCATGTCTGGGGCATCCTGGCTGAGGCAGGGAGGGGATGAAAGGACCTAGAGGTGGCCTCGCAGTCCCCACAGGCCTGTCTCATCCCAGGCCCAGTCGGCCTGCTGCAGGGACACGCACACCTCCCTAGGTGAACCATCCAGCCGCCTCCTGTTGATAAGGGCAACTTTCCACTACTCACTCTTGGCCCAGCTGCCCTGTCACACAGCCTAAATGCTTAGATAGGACAAACTCACAAAGCCATGGGCCCCCAGGGCTGAGGCACAGAGCCAACCTAGAGAGTTTTCTCCTCCAGGATCAGTCAGGATCAGCCCAGCTCCTGGGGACTAGACTGAAGACAGAATGGTGAGCAGCCCTGTCTGAGGGAGGAGGCATAGTGCCTGCCCACAGAGAGCCCTCAGTCTGAGGGAGGAGGTACTAGCCCTCCTTCTAAGGAGTCACCGGTTTCAGGTAGGGGAGGCAGAGTCCCTACTCCTGGGGAGTTATCAGTCCAAGGGAGGAGGCACAGCTCCTGCTATTAGTCTGAGGGGAGTTCCCATCTGGTTGCCTGTCAGTTCTGCACAGGGAAGGACCAAAGATGCCAGGATCTGAAAAATCTCTGATTCTAGACATAGAGTTTTTGAAGATTATTGTAGCAAGTGAGAAGCCATTGATTTCTGCTTCTGCTGGCACCAGACTGAAACAGTGGGAGAACTGGAGGTAGGCAGCCAGCAAGAAGGACTTCCCACCCCTGGGAAAGGAAGGCACGAGGACAGGCAGGCTTTGTCCCAGGATTGTTGTGGGGTTAAAGGCGATACCATGGGTGAGAGCCAGTGGTAGATAATAAATCATCACAGAAGCACAATGGACTATTACCACATTTTAACTGTTCTCATGGTGGTAGAAGCCTGGGTCCTGGGGTGACATGATGCCTGGGTTGCAGAGTCCAAGGCAGGAACGCACACCTTAATGTATGGATACCTCTTAATAACCAAGGCCTGTCTTCAGGAAGCCAGGTGGGACTTGCTGGGCCCTGTACCCACAAGATTCCTGCAGCCCCGCCTGGTAGATGGTAGGGCCTGTGGAAGCCATGCCAATCCGCCTATTCTGCCCTCCCCCACCCCCACCACCATGCCCCAGGAGCTAAGAGCCCAGAACACTGAGCATTAGCCAGTCACTGTTTCTCTTTCTGAAACAAAAACAAAACCAAAAACAAAACCACAACTCTATTAAAATAACAGCATGCTTTAGTTAATTATTCTCCATAGTAAGTGGGTAACTGTAGGAATATAATTCATCCAGCTCCCTGCCGCCTGAGTTTCCTAAAATCCCATTTTGCTCTTGTCACTGCATCCCCTCCCCCAAGGGCTATTCCCTCCTCCCCAGATTGCATAAGATAAAGCCCCAAATCCTAGGTCTGAGATTTTGGAACCTCCACCATTTGGGCCGTTCATCCCCACATCCCTGCCTCCCCGACAGGGCTCAACACTTTGGACAAATGAGGCTGTCCATTCCCCATCCTTGTCTCTGCCTCTTTCAGCTGATCCTCTTTAGGACCGGCCAAACCCAGCTTCCTCCATGAAGACTTCTTTGATTGCTGTAGTCCAGAGTTTCTTAAAGTGGACTTGTACCACTGGCAACAGAATCACAAAAAATGTATGGGAGAGGAGGGGAGGTTAAAATGCTGATTCACAGGCCCTGCCCCAGATCGGCTGGATCAGGCTCCCCGGCAGGAGACGATGTCTGAAACTTTGCTCATTTAACAACCCCCACCCCTGCCCTATCATGCTCCGCTGTCCTAGTCCCTGGTAACCAGCTGTCCTGTTCTGAAACCCTGTAGCTCTTGGACATGGATCTCTTATCTAGAAACATCGCATGTAGGAATATGATAGACTAGACACTCCAAAGGGTCCTCTGTCTATAAAACACCCAAATCATAATAAACCATATTCAATGCCATGGAGTTTGGGAGATTAAAGGGCAATCTTCCAGACTGCTCTGAAGGGACATGCTTGCTGATAGCAGCTCTATGGGAGGCGGGGAAGGCAGAGAAACTCACCTGACCCTCTTGCTTTAATCAGGGACTCAGATGGCCAGGGTCCTCTGGCTTCTAGCAAAAACTATTTCAGATCTTCTCTGGAGGAAAACATTCCAACCTAGTCCCAAGATTCCCAAAGATTAGGAGTAAGCAAAAGAGAAAAACAAAAAACAAAACAAAAAAAGCCCCTCGTGGTCACAGTTCACCAAACACTTATAAAAATGAGCCACCATGAGTAAGAGTCAGCAGAAACCATAAGCAATAGACATGAATTCCCAAGGAATTCAGATACTAGGATAATTAGAGACTGGCTACAAAATAATTATGCATAAAATATTTTTCAGTGAAAAATAGGAAGACAAAGGGGCACCTGGCTGGTTCAGTCAGAAGAGCATGCCATTCTTGATCGCAGGGTCATGAGTTCAAGCCCCATGTTGGGTGTAGAAATTACTAATAAATTTTTTCAAAAGCTTATTTAAAAAAAGTAGAAAGGCAAAGACAATCATGCGACAAATGTCTGAGCAATGACAAGACAGATTTTTTTCAAGGACTGAATAGGCCTCCTACTGAAGAAAACTCAGTGGACAGGTCAAATAGGGGATGAGACATAGCTGAAGGAAGAATTAGTGAAGTGAGGACTAGAGCTGGAGACTTTGCTTTGATGGCAGCACCACAACTCAAAGAAATGGCAGATGAGAGAAGGCTTGCAAGGTGTAGAAGGCTAATTAGGGTCTCAGAAGAAGACAGGAAATGGAGAAAAGGAAATGTTTGATACTGGAAGGGCTGGAAACTTTCCTGTTTTGGTTAAAAATGTGGACTCACAGAGAAAAGAGACACAAGGAAAAGCAGGATAAATTTTAAAAAGGCTTCATCCAGACCACCTGGCCAGGCTGCCTGAAGTTTGTAGGCTCTGGGCCCAGCAGGTCCTAAACTAGCTTCCTGAAGATGGGCCTTGGCTATTAAGAGAAGCTCACTGGGAAGTACATCAAACAGAAAAAATTCTAAAAGCAGCCAGAGAAAAAAGACCAATCTGCACTCAGGCCCCCTTCTAATGTCAGTTCCCTATAAATGAGCGTGCTGATCTCTCCATCCAGATTGATGTCCCCTAAGGCCCAAACCTCTATCATCTGTGAACCAACAGGTACAATACTAACCTCCCAGGCTCCGGAAAAGGCCCTGGGGTGTGTTTGCTTAGGAAGGGGAAGAGTTCCCGCCTTGGAGTCAGGTGGACTGGGATAAACTCTGGGATAAACTCTGGCCCTGCTACTCACTGCCTGTGGTCCCTTTGCTCTTCCTGGGGCTGATGCTCACCCATAAGTCACTGGTGTATGTGCTGCTCTTGAACTTCAAAAGAATAAAGAGCCAGATAACATGCAGGATTCTGATTTTTTAAAAGATTTACATAAGTTCTGACCCTGTGCTCAGATATTCCTCATGCGTTCCCTCAGGGAGCCTTTAGGACATTGCTGTAAAGTGGTCATCCTCTGGGGTGGGGAACCTCAGGAGCCAAGACAAGAGAAAACCACCCCCCTATCGGCTCATGGGGTACTTTGTCTCACCCCCGCCCCACCCTCATTCTCTCTCTGACACCAGCACCCATTCTGATGTACTTAATATGTGTCCTTGAATATGGCTGTCTATTCTTGTTAAATATGTAGTGTTGGTTTGCCTGAGAATGTGTTTCTTATTTCCATAAATGATATTGTGCTATGGACCTTAATTCTGTTTTCTTTTTCCTCACTACACTTTTTTTTTCTTTCACAGAGAGAGGGAGAGAGCACAAGCAGGGGAAATGTCAGGCAGAGGGAGAAGCAAACTCCCCGCTGAGAAGGGAGCCGGATCTGGGACTCTATCCCAGGACCCAGGAGTCATGACCTGAGTCGAAGGCTGACGTTTAAGCAACTGAGCCACCCAGGTGCCCACAGCACTACAATTTTAATATCTATCCCTGTGTCCATCTAGCATGCTGTTTTCATTGCAGTTTGGGATTCCATAGTGTCGCCACATCACAGGGGAGGTACTGGAGGCTCAAAGAGCCTAGATCACCTTGCCCAAAGTCATACAGCCAGTAAGGAGCTGAACTTGGTCAGAACCTTCACAGTATCCCTCTCTCCCCTCAACGATTTAGAGAGACATGCTCATTCTCTGCTCACTGGGCCCCCTGACCTACCTGCCCCCTGCAGGAGAAGTTTCCCCCACTGAGCCACTGCTGGCCCCCCAAATACCTCAAAACACCTCCACTGGCCTCTAAAACAGCTCTTGGGTTCTGAAAGGCCCCATCCCTCCTTCTTCTAAACCTCTCCAGTGGATTTCTTTTACAGTATTTAATTGAGCATATCTAATTAGGTAATACAATTTCATTTATTTAAACAGGTAATACAATTGCCATATTTCAATATTCAGAAGACAGAAAAGGGGACACAGGGGGAAGGTCTCACTCTCTGCTGACCCCACTGCCTAGTTTCCCAACCTGGAAATCCTCCTTTTTACCAGTAGTTATGACTCTCACCAGAGATATTTTATCCTTACATAAAAAGTGTTTCCATGGGGTTCCCCCATCATTTTTACACAAATGTTAGCATATTCTTTATACTTGTTTGACACTTTATTCTTGTCACTTCAGACTGTGTCTTAGGGACTGTTCCAAATCAGTCCTCTACTATATCAGCTTCTGCTTCCCGTGTGGCTGCATAGTATTGTCATTCAACTCCTTCCTCTGCCCATTGTGCCTCCCTCACTGCCATGAGGTGTGGACCCCAAGAACATTCCTTCCTGCGTGCAAATCCCTACCTTAGAGACTGTTTCCAGGAAAACCAATCAAAGACAGAAAGTCTGTTTGCAGGATAAATTTTTAGTTCGGGAAGAGAAGGACCAATACACTTGTAATTTGGAGAGATTTCCATGTGTTTTCAAAAGACGGAACAAAAGAAGATGTACACAGCTGGCACTCAATAACTGTTCCTTCCACCTGCCCCAGGTTAGATGGCGCTTTTGTGCAGATGGTCACATGGGGTTTTCCAGCATCTCTCTGGAGCAGGCAGGACAATATGACACTTTGCAGCTAAGGAGGCTGAGTGGGAAGGGGGTGGCTTGCCCAAGATGGCATGGCTTGAAGGCAGAGGTGGCGTTTATGTGGGGATATTGAGATGTTGGCTCCACCGAGGGCCTGGAGGACAAATATGGACAACAGAGGTGCAGCTCTGGGTATGGGGAAAGGCAGTTTGCAAGACCTCCCAGCTAGGGCCCTGCCCTTCTCAATGGCCCAGATGGCCCCATGTGACCCTGCCCTCCCTCTTCTCGCCTGACCTTCTCCCACCCTTCAAGCTCTCCGAGCTACTGTAAGTTGAGATGAAACTAATTCAGACTGACATGAGAGTCCCGTGCAACCTCTCCCCAAACTACTCGGATGTCCGCCTAGGTTTTAGACTGTACAAAAATAACTTCATACACTCAAATCACCTTTACAACCATTTACAACAGCCCTAGGTCCAATATCTGGACCCTCACAGCTGGATTTTCATCTGTGTCTTTAGCCCGAATAGCCATTCCATCTCCTCTACTCTTCCACCTTTGTGCGTCCCCCTTATCCTCAAACCCCCAGGCACTGCCTCCTGAGGAAGCCTGTCCCTAACTTCCCAGGGATGGGGATGCTCCCCTTCCCTCCGACCCCCATAACCACCACCAACTCTCAGGGCTATGGGCTGAATCATGTTCCCCCAAATTTCTGTGTTGAAGTACTAATCCCAGGACCTCAGAATATGATCTTATTTGGAAATAGAGTCACGGCAGATAGAGTTAGTGAGGAAAATGAGGTCACACTGGACAGGGTGGGCCCCAAATCCAACATATCTAGTGTCCTTATTAAAGATGCCATGAGAGACACTTGGGTGGCTCAGTCAGTTAAGCCTCTGCCTTTGGCTCGGGTCATAATCCCAGAGTCCTGAGATTGAGTCCCGCTCTGCATCCAGCTCCTTCCTCAGCAGGGAGTCTGCTTCTCTCTCTCCCTTTGCCTGCTGCTCCCCCTGCTCATGCTCTCTCTTTTTCTGACAAGTAAATAAATAAAATATTTAATAAATAGTAAATAAATGTGTCATGAGAAGAAAGAAACATGTAGGGGAGGACAATGTGAAAATAGCATCTACAAGGGCACCTAGTTGGCTCAGTCAGTAGAGCTTGTGTCTCTTAATCTCGGGGTTGTGAGTTCGAGCCCCAGGCGGGGGGTAGAGATTGCTTAAAAAAATAAAATCTTTAAAAAAAAAAAAAAAGAATGAAAGAAAGAAAAGAAAATTCCAGCTAGAAAAAAAGCCGAAGGTTGCCAGCAAAGCCCCAGCAGCTAGAGCAGAACTCCCTCACGGCCCTCAGGAGGAAGCCATGCTGCAGGCACCTTGATCTGCCATTCCTCAGGCCCCCAGAACTGTGGGACAGTGCACTTAGGTTGTTTAAACCGCCCAGCTGGTGGTACATGGTATGGAGTCACGGCAACCCTAGGACACTAATGCACTCCGTGGGCGCTTGCGAGGATGAGCTAAGGTATTCCTGGGATGCTGGTGGCGGGCTTCTATCACCCTTATTTAAATGGCAGAGGGAGGAGATGGACTTATGCTTGGAACCACTCGTTTCTGTGTCCATTGAAGCACTGAAGGAAGACCCACAGTATTCTTCTAGGCTGCGGACTCAGTGCTGATGGTTCCCAAGCACCACGAGAGAGAAGGGAATTTTCCAGCACCCCTGGGCATTTGCCCAGGCTCTTAGCCAGTGAGAGGCAGCCCTAAGATCTGATGTAGGGCTTGCCATCTCCTTCAGAAAGACACCACATCCCAGCTCTCCACCAGTGAGCACATCTGCCTCCCGGCCCAGCTGTGTGTGCCCTGCCTGGGCCAGCCTGGTCGTCTGGGCCTCAGGAGCCCCAGGCCCAGCAGGGTGCTGAGCACACAGCGGGTGCTCCAGAACTATAGTGGGAAGAATGAACCCACATGAGGCTCTGCTGCGGCGGCCTCCTTAGGCCTCAGAACAACATTTCATACACAGCTCAAGTATCGACAGAATTCTCATCTCAGCCTGCTAAATGCCTGCCTAATTTTCCACTCAATTGACAGACTCCATTTTACTTAACTGGCCCCTATTGTGTTGCAATTGGATGGTCTCTCATCCTCTCCTAAACTAGAGGGCGGCACCAGGGATGCCCAAGCTTCGAGCTTCGGCTCCTAGGGAGAACATTCCCATGCTGCTAGCTTGGCTGCCAGGCTGGGGAGAAGCTTGGGGATGGGCCTGGGCCTTCCTGAGGCTCAGTGGGCATCGCCCTGTCCCGTTACCCTCAAAACCTGTTTTTAATCTCTGCTCACCTCTGCTGACCCCTTCAAGGCAGCGAAGGACCAAACTCCCAGGCGGCCTACCCACCACCCCCATCCCATCCTGCTCTGAGCCCCCACTCTCTTGTCCTTTCCATGTTTGACAACTTCTTACTCTTCTCTGAAACAGAATCCTGGCATTCTTTCAGTCACAGTTGCTGAGCACCTACCTGGTGCCCAGAGCTGATTCGGGTGCTGGGGATCCATTGAGCCATCAACGAGAGAGACGACATCCCGGCTCACAGAGCTGACATTCCAGGGCAGAGAGATGGACCGGAAGCAGAGAAGGGATACGCCGGGGTGCTAAGTGCTATGGGAACAGGGAGGGAAGGGCTGATCATTTCCATGGGGTGGCCCAGGAAGGCCTTTCTGAGGAGACAAGCAGGCATCTGAACAAAGGAGGAGTGAACCATGTGGAAGTGTGGAGGAAGAACTTTTCAGGCCAAGAGAACAGCAAGCGCCAAGGTCCCAAAACAGGAGATGCTGGTACGTTCTGGAAACAACAAGGAGGCTGGTGAGATGAAAAGGCACAGATGAGGGGCTTGAACTGGCTTGTCTTAAAAGATCTGTCCACCTGCTTTGTGGAGAGCAGACTGTGGGGGAATAGGAGTAGAAGCAGATGGGATAAAGCAAGCAAGACAATGGGGCCCTGGACCAGAGTGGTGGCAGGGGAGCGAGCGCACGCGCGCACGCACACACACACACACACACACTCTCTCTCTCTCTCTCTCTCTCTGTCTGAATCATTTTAGATCTGTCCTCAAGTTGGGACTCACAGCAATACCACCCCTTGAAGGTACTTTAGAGATCATTGCCCAGCCCCATTTTACTGACTATAAAACCAGCCCAGAGAGGACAGGTGGCCCGTCTTGGTGGCACATACTATGGGGAACTCAGACCTAGAATCTGATCTCGCTGCCCTGCTCCCATGCTCTTGCCCCATCATCTCTCCCAGTCTCTCTCTCTCTCTCTTCATTCTGTGTTCCCCACCCCCACCCCCATTTTGTCACTCCCTGTTCCCAGCCGCTGTCTCTCTATCTCTGCAGACGATTTGGCGTTTATTTCCCCTCCTGTCAGGTGCAATTTGGAACATTAATTAGTGATGAATTAGCAACGTAAATCCCAGCAGTTGCTGGCACCTCGTGCCTAGGGGCTCTTGGAAGGGACCTTGCAAATCTGATCTTAATACCTCTCGCCTCCTCTCCTAGGGCAATTACTTCTCACATCATTTGTCTGCGGAGGCTGTGGCCACCCCCACCCTCGCAGCCCAGCTGAGGACAACAAGTTCATCTTTGTCAATTAATTATTGAACGGTTTATTTCGCACTGGGAGGTGATAAGAGAAGGGAAAGCCGCGTGTTGTGAAATCATCACCGTAATTATACAGACACTGCCGCAGCACCCAACATCACAATGTCGCAGGTGCCAGTGGGGGTGGGGAGAGAACAAAGAGCAGAGGCCCCTCGTGGGCAGGAGACCTGGCTGTGAGGCCTCTGAGATTCTGTGCATGTGATCAGCAGACATACCCATGTTCAGCTCCAAATGGGGAGGGGAGTCCAGTTCCAAATGGGGAGGGGGATACAGGGAATTAGCCATGGGGCCAGGCCCCTGCTGCTTCTTCTGGGAGTGATCAGAATGAGGAAAAGCTGAGACTGTCTTTATAGTCCTTCCCATCTGAACTTAGGAGCCCCAAATCATGCACAAAGTATGGTTGCATAGGAGAGGGTCTTTGGTACTCTAGCAAAAAGCCCTTACAGTAGACTGAAAAGCCCAGAACTTCTGTTCCATCCACCTTGCCCCATTACATTTCACCACATCTCTAACTACTCTCCCCTTTGCTGATTCTACTCCAGGCACACTGCTCTCCCTGCAAATAAATGCCTGGCACAGTCTGCCCCAGGACCTTTGCATGTGCTGCTCCTTCTGCTTAGAGTGCTCTTTCCCCAGAAACCTGAATCCCTCTCACCTTCCGTGGGTCATCAACTCTCACCTTTCAGTAAGACCCTCCCTGAGCACCTTATTTTAAATAGCAGCCTGCTTCCCCAAAACTGCCATGATACATTCTCTCTCCCTACTCTATTTTTTCCAGAGCATCTCATCATGCTTGACATATAACGTGCTTATTTAATTGTTTGTTCTCTCTTTCTCTCTCTCTCTAACCCTTCATCCCTTCCTCCCAAAGGATAGGTTTCACAAAGACTAGGGGTTTTTTGTCTGTTTCCTCCCCTCTACCCTCTCCCCATAACCTATTTGTGTCTTCTGCACTTATAACAGCACCTGGCACAAAGTAAGTGCCTGTTTAATCACTGTCAAATGAATGAATATCTGTGTGGGATGGAGCCTGAATGTGGAAAGGGCAGGGGAGAGTTGGGTTTTTTTTTTTCCAGGACAGGTCTGCAAGTGCTGTTCAGCACCAGGAATTCAGGACGACTTCCCAGGAGGAAAACTGTCCGAAAAGGCATTTTAAAAGTGAGTGTTCCAGTTGATTTCATGTCTGCACAGGCCTGGAGTCTGGCATGTTTGATGCTGCCCCTCCATTGGTCACACTCAGACTGGTCCCCACCCCCCAGCTCTCCCCAGGGAGGAGACAGGAACAGGAGAAGCTGTGGACACTTTGATTAACTCCCCAGCAAGAGTCTCCACACCTGTGTCTCCTTCTTTCCCCAAGGCTGTAGTGGGGGGCAGGGTGTTGGGGGCTGGGAAGGGGCCTCTCCACAGTGTGTGAGGAGGGGGAGATAGGGCTACAAGAGAGGGGTGGACCTGGGTAGGGCTCTGCCCCGGCACTAGGAGGTGGAGGAAGGAGTGGAGAGGGAATGAGGAGGCAGCGCAGCAGATGGGGAAGGAGGCAGGCCTCTCTCTGGGCCATAAGAAGATGCAGAAACATAACACTGGAAAGAGTGGATGGAGATCTGGGGCGGGGGAAGGGCACTGACGGGGTGGGGGTGACCCCCGGGCCCGTGGGGACACCAACTCTTTCTGGGACCTGCTTGCCCTGAAGCTCCTCTCTTCTCCGCCAAGCTATGTTGCCTTCCCCCTAGAAACGAAGATGGTGATTTTTTAGAGCCAGTTTTCCCCCAAATCTCAGGAGATACCAGAGCTGCTGTTTCCATGGAAACCTTCCCCGCCAACCTCGGGAAGGAGGAGCTGGGCAACCGCCCCCCGCCCCCACCGCCCCCACACCGCCCCTGCTCCAGCCTGCAGGGGGCCCCAAGTTGAAAATAATTCCCCTCCTCCAGATTTTCTCAGCAGGAGCTCCACTTCTTCTATGAGGGAAGGTAGCTGGTTTTGTCGCTGGGCTCAGGCTGAGATATGGAGACCCTGAGACCCAGGCACGAGGGAGATGAGGTTGCTTGGGGGCAGAGGAGGCATGGTGGCTAGAGGAGGGGATGCATAGTGGCTAGGACAAGCTCTGTTGCCTGTCATCATCCCCCTTCAACGACTGCCCTAAGAGCAGGTCCCCAGGGAAGGGCCCAAGGGCAGGACCTCTCCTTCCCTGCATATCCTAAAAGATACCATTTTTCTCTGGCTTGTACATCTCTAGGGAGTTTCCTTCCCCAGATCCCAGTCCCACCAGAACTCATCCAACATCACACTGCAAACTGGAAGCAAAACAAAATAAAATAAAAAACCACAACGACAACAACAACAAAAAATCCAAAACTCTGTCCAACTCCTGTAAGGAAGGAATGTATTGGGAGGACACATCATAGCTCCTTGAATTAATGAGAAGGCTGGAGAGGCAGGCTCAGGAAACTGCCAGAAAGAAGAAAGGCAGGTGAAAGCAGGTAGCCAGACTCCTGCCCAGAGACAGGCCAGCTAGGTCAAGGGACTTGCTGCCTCTGGGCACTGGCCAGCTGTGGACAATTTTATTGGTCCCCACTTCTCCGTATGGCATTCTCCAGGTCAGGATCCCGGGCAAACAGATAGTACAAGGGAGGGCTTTGGGTAATGCAACTGCTCAGTATCCTGATTGTGGTGGTTACATGAATCTTTATATGTGTGTTAAAATTCAGAAAACCATACACCAAAAAAAAAGTCAATCTTACTGTTTGTTAATGGAAAAAACAAATTCCTAGGTAAAAAAAAAATCAATACACTATATGTTAATTAATTGAATTTAAATTTTAAAAAATCCTTCTGCAAAGGTGGTTTGTACTCCCACAGGCCAGCTGCTGGGGCCAGTGGGGGGCAGGGTCTGACTGCAGCCCTATGGCTCCCAGAACCGGCTGGGGCTCTGCCTCCCAGGCAGAGTCATAACGCTGGGAGATTCCAGGAAGATGTTGGGAGTGTGGGTGCTGGGCAGCCAGCAAATGGACAGATATTCATTTCTCATTTCTCAGAGGATCATTTGGGCAATTGGGAGCTTCCAAGGGAATGTGACCATGAAGAAGGCCCCCAGTTCAGTGGGAGCAGCAGATCTGAAAGAGGGGAGAGAGCCGATTTCTGACCCAATGGACACAAGAGAGCCCAGTCCTCCATTTGAACAACCACGCACACCCTGCATGCAGACACCAGAACAACTACACACACTCAGGCTTTGATACCCCTTTGTAAGCCCCCAAATCACTAGTTCGATCAGCGAAAGACTTTGGCCCTCTTTTATTGCACGGTCTTAGAGAAATCCCTCTCCCCTCTAGGTTAAGTTACCTCTGCTGAATGCAATTTCTCCACAGTTCTGGCATGAGCTCTGGCTAAGCAATGAGGCCCCAGAATTCATGGAATTGCACATAGGAAGCCTGTGTTTCTGGGGTGGCCTCCCTCTGCTACTGTCCTGGATGACAGTGGGGTGGAGAGAATGACACATGTCACGGGGGAAACCCCCTGAGGTCCCATCTGAGATAGAACACTCTTCTGCCAAAGGAGGAGGCCTAGTGAAAGGGAAGACTCCCCCCCACCTCCTCCAGCCAATGGGATTGCAACATGCAGGCAGTGCCAGGTCCTATGAGCCAGGGCTCAGGTGCTTCTCCAGGAGACTGAGGGTGGTGGGGAGGGGAGGGTTGGGAGGGGGGGTTTTAGTGCCTTCCTCAGGCTCCAGCTCAAGGGAGTCTGTGTCTCCTGAGATCCAGCCTTCTAGGGTAGTGGAGGGTAATGAAGGGTCTTTGTTTAAGAGCTTGGGACAGCCTAGCACTGGGCTACTCACACTCCAACTCTCAGTATCCCTCAAAGACTCCCCCAGCAGAGCACCCCTGACCCACACTAATCCGCAACAATTCTACCTGGTTTCCAATTCTCTCTGATTTCCAGTTCTACCCGATTCCTTGCCTGCTGAAGGCTTATGGACTATGGCCTCCCTGGAAATAGGCAATTCTGGATTGCTTAGGCTTAAGCATGGAGCAGTGGGGAGGGAGGGAGTTGGTTCTCAGGCCTGGACATCATGAGTGTGCATCCCAGTTCCTCACCCCTTCTTGGGCACCTCTCCCAGCCCTTGAGCAGTTTGAGGGACCGGTTCCCCTACTGGCATCACCGGGGCGTAGGAACACCCACACGCTCGCCCCAGCTCAGGGTGTAAGTGTCTAGGGAGGTTGAGGCAAGGGGAACAGCTATAGAGTGGCTCCCTGCACAGTCAGAGGCTAGACAAGATGACCCAGAATCCTGATAGGGCAAGCTGGGGTGAGGGATGGACTGGGAGAGGTGGGGGTGTGGGAGACACCTAGCCCACCAGTGCCCTCTCACCTACCTCACATGGCCCTGGACCCTGCTTTCTCCCCGCTCCCCCGCCACTACCTGGAACTCCCCCCTCCCCATCCCAGGGAGGAGGTGGGGAGGCAGGGGCTATAGGGGTTCTCTAAGGAGGGCCTGTCCTAAATGGCAGGAGGCCGAGAGGGGTGCTGTGGGGCAGCATAGGGCTTCCCCTGAACACATGCACCAAAAAAGCAGAGCCTTTTGCACAATTTAAAGGTCACATGTTGATTTGTCATGTTTTTAAGACTGCAGGAGAGAACCACGTGACAATAAGGCCAAGAGACAAACAAAGCAGATTGTCAAAGGGAGCCGGCTTTTTCTGGCCTGCTCCACGCCCCCCGCCCTCCACTCCCAACAACCACAGGGCATGGCCACCTGGCTCCACCAGCTCAGGGAGGGGGTGAGGGTTCTCTGACCTGGTGTGGAGACACGGAAACTGAAACCGTGGACACCAGAGGAATGGAGAATGGACAAAGATGAAAACCCCACTGGGAGCCAACATTTGCTGAAGTTTTTGTGCCTTCTCTAGCAATTGAGATAAAAGCCACTTTCCAGGTCCTCAGATGCTCCTGGCTTGTGGGAAGGCTCACAGAGAAGTAATTAGAATCCAGTAAATACAGTCAGGGAAGGTAAGGGGTGTGTGTGGGCAGGGTGGGGAACCAGGAGGGACATCTCTCTCCGCTGAGGGAGCACAGGGGCAGGGCTGGGAGCCTGGGGAAGATGCAGGAGGGATGTAGGAAGGAAGGGAGAGCAAGGGGCACCTAGGAGGCAGGGAAGAGGAGTTTCATAATCAGACCTGTTGGGGATGAAGCCACAGGTGTTGACATAGCACCTTACCCAGCGCGCCCACCTGCTTTGTGTTAGTGGATTCTTGAGGTGCGGTTAGGGTGATAGAAACACTCTATCTCTGCACCGGTCAGTCTGCTGGCCACTAGCCACACCTGGCCCCTGAGCACTGGAAACAGGGCTGGTGGAACTGAGGATCTGGGTTTTCAGTTCCATTGAATTTTATTTAAGGTAAATGGAAACTTAACTAGGCACTTGGGCCTTGTGGCTACTGGATCGGGCAGTACAGTATGAAGACCTGGGGATCCATGGGCACGGTGTTCCAGATGGGGAGACAGACATTAAACAAATACCTCTGTGGTCCTGGGTCAAACCGCAGTAAAAGCTATGGAGGAAAATGGAGATACAAATGGAGATACCAGTGGTGGAGTGGGCCATTGTTCTGGAAATGGGGGGTCAGGGAAGGCCCCTCCAAAGCCCAATCTGGGGAAGGGCATGCCAGGCAGAGGGAACGGCAGCTGCAAAGGCCTGGAGATGGTAGTGGGATTGGGCCAGAGGGGCTGCAGTTCAGGGTGAGGGTGGGGGTTGGAGTTAGGAAATGAGGTCTGAGCTGACCCAGGGCACAGAGAGGAGTATGGATTTTAATGCTGTGACACGGAGTGCTTGCCATGACTATAGCCGACCGGACCAGGAACTGGGTCTGATGCCTGAGCATACCACTGCTTTTGTTGCGGATAAAGGAAACAGATGTACTGGATGTGTCTCAACTCCCTAGTTCCTCCTCCTGCTCGCAGCTCCTGCTCTGACTCCAAGACTTTGTCCTCCTCTATTTCTAACACTTCTTCTTTCCTTTTTTTTTTTTTTTTTTTTTAAGATTTTATTTTTCTAGAGAGAGAGAGAGCATGAGAGGGGAGAAGTCAGAGGGAGAAGCAGACCCCTATGTCGAACAGGGAGCCTAATGTGGGACTCGAGAGGATCACGACCTGAGCCGAAGGCAGTTGCTCAACCAACTGAACCACCCAGACACCCCTAACACTCTTTTTAAAAGATGTTATTTATTTATTTGAGAGAGAGAGGGAGTCCAAGTGGAGGGGATGTGCAGAGGGAGAAGCAGACACCCCGCTGAGAAGGGATCAAGATGGGGGGCTCCATCCCAGGACTCCCAGATCCTGACCCCAGCCAAAGGCAGATGCTTAACCGACTGAGCCACCCAGGCACCCCTGCCCTCCCCTATTTCATCTCCCTTGCTCCCAGCTTCTGCCTGCCTCTTGGCTGGTGTCTGATGGGTCTCTCTATGCTTGTGTCCCCCTGCCAGGCACATATTCTCCTTCCCGGGCTGGCTCAGCAGAGACAATGAGGGTCTGGCCTGGTGAGGAGGGGGGTTGTGCAGTGCATCACCCTGGGGTGTGATGGGGGGCCCAGCCTGGATGCAGGGAAAGGCCATTCCTGCACATGGGGAAGGGTGATGAAGAAGGCTGTGGGTGGGGAGTTCTGTTCTAGAGACAGAGGCAAGGTTTGCCCAAGATCCCTGAAACAGGGTAGGCAAAGCAGGTCATGTCCCAAAGTAACTGGGATGGGACAACCCTTTCCATCTTTTTTCCAGCTCTTTCTCAGCCTCCACCCCAAGGAGACATAGGAGGCTGGGCTTGGGGGTGGAGGGGAATGTAGGAGTTTCTAGGTGGGGTGATTAGTTTTCTTGCTGCCACTTAACAAATTACTATAACCTAGTGGCTTAAGACTCCATATTTATACTCTTATGGCCCTAGAGGCCAAGAGTCCAAGATGAGTCTTAAGGGACTAACTTCAAGGTACCAGCAGAGCTGCTTCCTTCTGGAAGTTCCAGGGGGAGAATCTGCTCTTGCTTCCTGCAGCTTCTGGAGGCTGCCAGTATTCCTTGACTTGTGGTCACATCACTCCCGCCTCTGCTTCCATCATCCCCTCTCTTACCCTCGCCTCTTGCATTTATAAGGACCCTTGCAATTATCCAGGATAATCTCCCCACCTCAAGTTTCTTAATTTAATCACGCCATCCAAGTCCTTTTTGCCAAATAAGGTGACAGTGCCAGGTTCCAGGGGTTGGGACGTGGACAGTTTGGGGCGCCATCATTCTGCCTGTCCTAGGCGCCCCACCAAGGATATTCTGCTGTAAGCACTAGACTGTGAGACTCCCCCCCAGCCCGCCCCGAGGCAAGGAGGCTGTCTTTTCCCTCTGTTGTTCCTGCCCTCCAGAATTGGTGCAGAAACACAGGGTCCCCTGAGTTCCTGGCTCTGCTTCTGCCTTGTGGTTTCCTGGGCAAGTCACTTAACTTCTCTGTGCTTTAGTTTCTTTATGTGTAAAGAAGGAATAATAACAGTACTGGCCTCCACTTTTTTTTGGTGAGAATTCAATGCATTAATCCATATAAGGTGCAGAGAACATGCCTGGTGCATTGATAAGTGCTATGATCAGAATGCACAGTGCCTAGCACATGGTGACCATGTCAGGTGTCAGCAAGATTATTATAATTGTTGCTACTGTGCTTCTGATGGACCCCCACCCTGGGATAGGTACATGGGAGCTCCCCAGAAAGGAAGGGACTCTGCTCATCCTCAAGGAATTTACAGTCTAATTGGGAATACAAAGGCTCGTAGAAGCACAGAACTTTTGTTTCTGGAAGGACAGCTTCTAAATATGATCTCACAAATGTTTATGCTATTACGGTTTCTTCATTATGCCTCTGTGATTGTCATTATTGCAATTTGCCAAGTTTTTCCAACTCTCCGCCTTTTGGGCTTATGGCTGAATTGGCACTTGCAGACTTCATTGTGGGAAAGTGGGCGAGTGGGTGGGTGGGCTCGTGGGTCTGGTCCTGGCCAATGAATGTTGAGCAGAAGTGGACCTGAGCATTTAATTACTGGTGCAAGACCCTCCACAGCTCTCCCCTTCCCTCTGGCGTAACTAAACTTCAGCCTCATTCCCCCAGGGACTATGATGAGCAGGGCTCCCAGCAGACAGGATGCCCATGAAGAGCGAGGCGGAGCTAAACTGACTGTTTCAGCCCTCCTTATTTAGGAGTACCTGGTCACCTCAGCACCACCTACCTTCTCTTGACTGAGTCAACAATGAAACTGGTTTACAGAAAGAAAGCCCAATCAGCCCCATCACCCTGTGATTGATTGGTGGTTCCCCACTCAGTCATGTTCTCTGCACCGACGCGTAGTTTGCATAGTTATAATCCATGAAGAACATCTATTTTAAAAAAATTTTATTGAGGTCTAATTGGCGTATAACATTATATTAGTTCCAGGTGTGCACCACAGTGATTCAGTATCTGCATCTGTATTGCGAAATGATCACCATGGTAAGTCTAGTTAACATTCATCACCATACATAATTAGAACAATTTTTCTTTCTTGTGATGAAAACTTTTAAGATGTACTCTGTTAGCAACTTTTAAATATGCAATACAGTGTTATTAACTATAGTCGCCCTGCTGTACATTACATCTCTGAGACTTATTTATTTTAGAACGAGAAGTTTGTACCTTTTGACCCCCTTCACCCATTTCTCCTATTCCCCCACCCCTGCCTCTGGCACCCACCAATGTGTTCTCCACATGTCTAAATTCACGGGCTTTTGTGGGGTTTTCTTGGCTTGTGTTTTTGATTTTTTAGATTTCACATATAAATAAGATCGTATGGTATTTGTCTTCCTCTGACATTTCACTTAGCATAATGTCTTTGAAGTCCATCTATGTTGTTGCAAATGGTAAGATTTCCTTGTTTTTATGGCTGAATAATATTCCCTCGTACACATATCCCTCCATCCACCCATTCATCCATCTATCCATCCATCCATCCATCCATCCATCCATCCATCCATCAATGGACACTTAGGCCGTTTTCATGTCTGGGCTATTGTAACTAATACTGCAATGAACATGAGAGTGCAGATATCTTTTTGAATTAGTATTTTTGCTTTCTTTGGATGAACACCCAGAAGTAGAATTGCTAGACCATCTATAGGTAGTTATATTTTTAATTTTTTGAGGAACCTCCATATTGTTTTCTAATGTGACTGCACCAATTTACATTCCCACCAATGGTGCACAAAGGTTCTTTTTTCTCCCCATCTTTGCCAATACTTATTTTTTGTCTTTTTGGTAATAAGCCATTCTAACAAGTAAGAGGTGATATCTCACTATAGTTTTGATTTGCATTTCTCTGATAATTAGTGATATTGAGCACCTTTTCATGTACCTGTTGGCATCTGTATGTCTTCTTCTTTTTAAAATATTTTATTTATTTATTCATGAGAGAGAGAGAAAGAGGCAGAGGAAGAGGGAGAAGCAGGCTTCCTATGGAGCAGGGAGCCCAACATGAGGCTTGATCCCTGAACCCCAGGATCACAACCTGAGTCGAAGACAGACGCTTAACCCACTGAGCCACCCAGGTGTCCCTGGCATCTGTGTGTCTTCTTTGGGAAAATGTCAGATCCTCTGCCCCTTTTTTAAGTGGATTGTTTTGCTTGTTTTGCTATTATGTCATAGAGTTATTTATATATTTTGACTATTAACCCCTTACCAGTTCTATGATTTGTAAATATTTTCTCCCATTCAGTAGGTTACCTTTTTATTTTGTTGATAGTTTGCTGTGTAGTAGCTTTTTAGTGTGATATCATACTATTTTTTAATTTTTAATTTTTTATACCGACCCATTCTTAATTTTTTTGCTGTTGGTGTCAAATCCATAAAATCGTCACCATGACTGAAGTCCACTCTTATGTTCTACTTTTACACTTAATATTTTCTTCCTGTGTGTATGCATCAGTGAGAATTGGGTTTGGCTGACAATGACAGAAAACCCAAATTAACAATGACTTATATGCCCAAGGTTACTTGAATCACCTAAGTGAAAATTCCAGAAGTAGGCAGTCTGGGCTGATATAGTGACCCCATGATGAGGAACTCAGGCTTCTTTCATGTTACTCTGCTATTCTCAACAGGTGGTTTTCCCCATATAGCTTAAGATGGGTGTTGAAACTCTATGCCATTTAAACTCCTGCCAGTGGGACCCGGAGGAGGTGGGGAGAGGAGTAACTCTGTAGTGATGTGTCACCATAACCATTCCATTTATTTTTTTAAAAAGATTTATTTAGAGATGCCTGGGTAGCCCAGTTGGTTAAGCACCTGCCTTCAGCTCAGGTCATGTTCCTAGGGAGGGATTCCCTGAGCAGGGAGCCTCCTTCTTCCACTCCCCCTCCCCCTTTGTGTGCATGCTCACTCTCTCTCTCTCAAATAAATACATCTTTATAAATAAAATATTTAAAGAATAAAGATGTATTTATTTATTTGAAAGACAAAAAGAAAGCGCATGAGCAAAGGGAGGGGCCGGGGGAAAGGGAGAGACAGAATCTCAAGCAGACTCCACACTAAGCATGGAGCCTGATGTGGGGCTGGATCCCAGGACCTTGAGACACCCAACTGACTGAGCCACCCAGGGGCTCTGAATATCCTGTTTCTGTCCCATTGGCCAGAACTTGGTCACAATGTCACATCTAGCAGCAAGGGATGTTGGGAAATGAAAGACTCATTCTGGGCAGCCATGTAGCTTGTTCATTTTTTTTTTCTAAAGCAGAAAGAGATGGTTTCAGGGAGGCAACCAGTGGTCTCTGCCCCCAGTATAGGACGATTCTTTCACATAGAAATTCCACGGTATAATGATCAGTATGGACTTTTTCTAATTTTTTTTTCACATTCCAGATAATCACATTAGTACAAATCACTTTTCTCCATTTGTGTTACTTCCTTGAGATTTCTTTGCCAGTGTGTGATATCCTACCAGGCTGATGGGTGTGGCTCCTTCTCTCTTGCAGTAGCTGTTACATTTTGCAGGATTGAGCTCCCAAATACCAGCAGGAACAGCAGAGCCAGGCAGAATTTATGAGCCAATATTCCTGTTTCCTCCCAGCCCAACCAACAACAGCTTGTGCTATTTTAATTTGTTCTTACTGATTTAATAGGTGTGTTGGTTTAAGGATGTTTTCATTTTCATGTCATTCATTACCAACCAGCTGAGGTTTGGGCCTAGGCTGGTTTTATAATCTATATTTTCCTCAAATAGGAACCATTCTTTTCCAACTGTAAGGGAAATTTTTGGGGGAGGTGGCAAAGGGAGAAGGAGAGAGAGAATCTTAAGTAGGCTCCGTGTCCAGCGCAGAACCCAAACTTGATCTCATGACCTGAGCTGATATCAAGAGTCAGACGCTTTAAACAACTGAGCCACCCAGGCACCTCGAAAGAGAAATTTTTAAAGTCCATTTCAGAGCTGAGAAAACAGGCCTGAAGCTGGCGTCACACCAGTTATGACAGAACCAGGACTGGAGCCCAGTTCTGACTCCCAGCTCAGTGCTCCTATAAACAGGAGCTATGTAAATAATTAAGCAGGAATTTGATCAAGGCTGAGGTACAGCGGGGAAACCACTGAATGGAGGATTGAGGGGCCTCCACAGATGAGGTTTAGTGTGACTAAGCACCATGGTTTTGTGCATGCAGCCTCCTCTCCCTGAGCCTCAGTGTCCTCACAAACAGAGTAGGTCAGAGCAGACCCCTCTAACACTCCTCCCAGCACTGGCTAGAAAGTGCAATAATCCAGGCTAGGACAGTTTATCAGGGTGGGTTGGGGTGGGACAGGGGAAGCACTGACCCTTGGGGGCATGGGAAGGTGGGCGAGACCTCGGGAGAGGGGCGGACTGGAACAAGTCTGGTCTGTCCCATGATGTGTGCTGTGCTGTTACAGCATTTTCTTAAATCTGGGTCTGAGGGTAAACAGGCCTAAGTCTATTTTGGAGGTGCAAGTGAGGGTGAGGACTGGGTATAGGGACCCTTCCCTGCCACCCTTTCCCTCACCCCAAGGGTGTGGGGCAGGGGCTAGAGGTGGAGTCTGGGGCCTGGGGGAAGGGAGGCAGACCGGCCTGAGTTACTGGGGTTCTGGGGTGAACTGAAGGCCGGGACCAGGGCCCGTCATCCATCCAGCTCCAGCTCTTGGTGATCCTCTCACCGGAGGGAGTGTTTCGAGATGCTCCAGGTTACTGAGGTGGCCTTGGAAAGGTGACACTGTGGAGTTAGAGGGTGCCCCCGAGACCCTGGCCTCCCTGGCCAACTTCTCCCCACTCTGGTCCAGTTTACCAGTCCCTCCACCTGACTAATTCTACTTGAATCTGCTACTCTGTAGAGCGAGGGGCCAGTCTTCCACCCAGCCGCACAGCTGAGGTGAGGGTTAAGTGACCCCACTTAGCATGAAGGGGCGAAGCCCGGGTCTCCAGCCTGGCTACTCTGCCATCAGGCTCTGAGGGCGCCCCCTCATTGTGGGGCTGAGATTGCGTGAACCTTAAACTTCATACTTGTCTTCTGGGGGATGGGAGGGGCGAGCAGCTCCAGGAGACCAGGGGGCCGGGACAGAAAGGCCACGACGAGGACAGAGGACAGGCCAACTAGAGCGCTGACAGAGAAATGCCAGTCTAAGGAAGATCCATGTGCGTGTACATGTGTGAGTGTGAAAGTGTGAAGAGTCTGTGTCAGTGTGTCTGTTGATGGGAGCTGGCTCCTGAAGGTCAAGGAGGTGGAGGCCAGGCCCTAAATAAGTGAATGAACCAGGGCTTATGTCTTTCGCTTTAGGAGAAAAGCAGGGATGGATGCCATTTAAAGGGTGAGAAAGAGAAGGGGCTTCAGAAGAGCTAATCCCAAAACAAAGGGTCTCAGACACCAACTGGGATTTAAAGAAGGGCGGTTCTCACTGGACTCCCGGAGGCTAAGTCAGGAGCCCTGCCAGAGGGAGGCCCATGCTGGTTAGAAACTGAGGGTAGGAGCTGCAAGGGGCCCAGAGAGTCTCATTCCCTTCCCTTGAGTCCTCTTCCTGCCTCCCTGGATGCTGTTTCTGAGCCTCCCTTGCCACCTCTCCCCATCTCCTGGACCTCTGAGCACTCAGTGCTGGGCTGATGCCCTTCCCCGCTCTATCTGCACTCACTCCCAGCAGGCTCCTGCTACAAAGCCTCAGAGATTTACTGACACCATTCAGACCTGTTCCTGCACTGCAGACTCATACCTGTGTCTGCCCACTGGACATCTTCACTGAGGGGTCTAATGGGTATTTCCGACTCAACATACCCAAAACTGAGCACTGGCCTTTCCTCCTCTTGAACCGAGTCTCAGCCTACTCAGTAAATGGCCGCCATCCTTCTCATTGCTCACAAAAAGAACTGGAATCATCCTTGACTCCACTCTGTCTCTTCCACCTCTGTCAGCCCATCAGCAAATCTTATAGGCTCTACCTTCCACATCCATCCAGACCCCTCCCCTGCCACCCTCACCCTAGCCCAGCCCCTACTACTTCTGCCCCTACTACCTACTACCTCCAGAAGCCTCCTCACTGCTCTCCGTCCTTCTGCCCTTAACCTCCTAGGGTCTACTTTCAACACAGCAGCTAGAAATAGTCTTTAAAAACAAGTTAGCTCAGCACCTAGATGGCTCAGTCATTAAGTGTCTGCCTTTGGGTCAGGTCATGATCCCAAGATAGAGCCCCGCATTGCTCTCCCTGCTCGGTGGGAAGCCTGCTTCTCCCGCTCTCACTCTCCCTGCTTGTGTTCCCTCTCTGGCTGTGTTTCTGTCAAATAAATAAATAAAATCTTTAAAAAAAATCAAACAAACAAAAAACAAGTTAGCTCACAGCGCACCTGGGTGGCTCGGTTGGTTAAGCATCCAACTCTTGATTTCTGCTTAGCGCATGCTCTTGAGATCAAGCCCTGTTGCAGGCTCCTCACTCAGCAGGGAGTCTGCTTCTGCTCCCTCCCCCCACCACCCCCCACATTCTCTCTCTCAAATAAAAAAAATAAGTCTTAAAAAAAAAACAAGTTAGCTCACATTCCTCCTCTGCTCAGAAGGGCTATTCATTTCACTCTGAGTAAAAGGGTAAGCCTTCACAATGGTCTAGGAGCTCTGTGCCTTCTGGCCTCTCATTACCTCTGATTTTATAGCCTATCATCTTTCCTTCATTCAGTCCACTCCAGCTGCCCTCATCTCCCTGATGGTTCCTCAAACACATGGGCAGTCTCCTACCACAGGGCCTTTGTACCAGCTCTTCCCCCTGCCTGGAAAATTCCCCCAGGTATCTGCAGAGCTCACTCCCTTACTTCCTTTACGTATTTGCTCCAGTGTCACCCTCTATGACTCTATTTAAAATTGTAACTCCACCCCAATCCAGAATTTCTTACCTATTTTACCCTACTTTATTTTTTTTTTTAAGATTTATTTGAGGGGCGCCTGGGTGGCTCAGTTGGTTAAGCGACTGCCTTCGGCTCGGGTCATGATCTCGGAGACCCGGGATCGAGTCCCATATCGGGCTCCCTGCTCTGTGGGAAGCCTGCTTCTCCCACTCTCACTCCCCCTGCTTGTGTTCCCTCTCTGGCTATGTTTCTCTCTGTCAAATAAATAAAATATTTTTTAAAAAATGTAACTCTGGGGAAAAAAGTATTTAAAAAAAAAAAAGATTTTATTTATTTGAGAGAGAGAGAGCGAGCACATGAGAGGGGAGAAAGTCAGAGGGAGAAGTAGATTCCCCGAGGAGCTGGGAGTCCGATGCGGGACTCGATCCTGGGAATCCAGGATCATGACCCAAGCCGAAGGCAGTCGCTTAACCAACTGAGCCACCAAGGTGCGCAAGCCTACTTTATTTTTTATAGCACTCATACCCTTTAATGTACAATATAATTATTTCTTTTGTTCCTATCAGTTTTTCTCCATGAAAATGTGAGCTCCACGAGGGCAGGGATGTTTGTTCTGTTCACTGATGTCCGCCCAGCACCTGGGATGATAACCGTATGCAGGAGGCAACCAGGACATATTTTTTGAACAAATGAATGCATCTAATCCAGCCCCTCATTTCATAGATGGGCAGTAGCCCCAAATCATACAAAGAAAATCAGTAGCAGGAGCCAGGACCAGACCAAACATCTCCAGACTCGCCGTCCAGTGCTCCTTCTGCCCCATATCCCACCCCAGGCTGAGCAAAGCTAAGTGTGGCAGACACCACTGGGGTCCCCTACTATCTTCTCACATCCCTTTAACTCGTCTGTACCTTCATCTCCAAGTTTCCTGCGCTTTGCGGCTAATGTCTGGCACCTCGGCCTTTTCCAGCAGTTTCCTTTGGGCTGCCGGAACACCTATAAGGAAAGTGGGAAGTGTCTGAGAGTCTGCATGCTTTCCCCTCCACACACACACAGGCAGCATGATGCCAGTGACTGGCGGGAGAAGAAAAAGGCCAGCAACCTTTCCTGAAGCAGGACCATACCTGAGGTGCAATTTACCCCCTAGAGTACCCAATGGGATCACTCAGAGGTTAGAACCTTGCTTGAAATCTTCCTGTGCTTGGCCTTTTTATCTTTCCCTTTCTGCTTCACCTCCTCTTGCCAGGAGTTCAAGTGAACACTCCTGTAAGATCTTACCTGTGCATGAATCCTCCTGGCAAGGTCAGCTTCTGGAAGAACCCAATTTAAAGTAAGGGCTTCTCTGTTAATCTGGGGTAGATTTGTGTTCCATTGAAGTGTAGGAGATAGACCACAAGCTTTAGAGAGTCCCAGTTGCATATCTGAGCGCAGCCCATGACCTAGCACAAGACCTCAGGGAACAGCCCTGAGCTCTTGGAGCCCAATCTCCCCACTGGAGAAATAACATCTGTTCTATCTCCCTGTGCAGTTGCCGTGAGGATTAAGTGAGATAAAATAGGAGAAGCACTTGGTGTGGTGGCTAGACAGAGTAGTTGTGCAAGAAACATTAGTTCCTTCTCTGTCTTCCATCAGTGTGTCTTGTGACCCAGCTGGCCTGTCTGGATACACCTTGGGCCCCAAGAGTCTCTCCCCACAACTAAGCAGACACTACATAGCTTTAAGTGCTGAATTAGAAACTTAGTACTTCTTCAGGGGGTCCTGGGGATATAAAGAACAGGTATCCTAAGGCCAGTGAGATATCTCCCAAAGAGTAATAAGGTGAGGTCCAGGGTACATACGACTATTTGGAATAAAGGGCAGAAGCAAAACACACATGCGTGCACGCACACACACACACTCCCCATGTTGACAATCAACTCTAGGCTGTAAAAACCAGTCGTCAGCTGGGCAGGCAGACTGCCTTGGGGTGGCAATGGCACCATCAGTGGGCAGTGGTGAGACTCAGGAGCTCTAGAAGCTAACGTCAAGGATGGCTGTGTGACTTCTGGAACCTAGGAGGTCCCTCCACTGCTGCCCACCTCTCTTCACATGCTGGACTACTCCCAGGCAGACGCCCTCACTCATCCCACTCCTGTCTGTCATTGTATCTGCAGCCCTGTCCCCACAACCTCACTCGTGCCTCATATCTGCATCCGGGCTTTCTTAGAAGCCCGGTTGCTCCTCAGAAGCAAGGGTCAAGTTCATCTTTCTTTCTTTTTTTTTTCTTTTTTTAAAGATTTTATTTATTTATTTGAGACACTGAGAAAGAGAGAGAGAGAACACAAGTGCAGTGTAAGGCAGATAAGTAGGCTCTCTGCTGAACAGGGAGCCCAATATGGGCTTGATCACAGGACCCCGAGATCATGACCTGAGCCAAAGGCAGATGCTTAACTGACTGAGCCACTCAGGTGTCCCAAGTTCATCTTTATTTCTTTTATAATCTAAGTATAATGGATTGTATTTTATTATTTTATAATTATTCGGTAAATACCTTTGATTTGTTGTTTTTTTAAATAAAGATTTTATTTATTTATTTGAGAGAGAGAAAACATGCACAAGAGTCGGGGAGGGGCAGAGGGAGGGGGAGAAACTGACTCCCCGCTGAGCAGGGAGCCCGTCATGGGGCTCGATTCCAGGACCCTGGGATCATGCCCTGAGGCAGAGGCAGACGCTTAATGACTGAGTCGCTCAGCTCACCCCAATGGATTGTATTTTAGAGCTAAAATGTTATCACTCATCAAATCAAACCCTCCCCTACATTTTGTAAATATGAGAAGAGAAGAACAGAGAGCATAAAAGTGCCTTTCTTGGGGTCTAACAGTGAGTTAGTGACACAACCAGAATGGAGTCCTTAAGGCCATTCTATTTTATTTTGCCACCACAGGGAGATCTGTACAGATGAGGGCAATGACAGAGACACACCGTCCTGTCTGTGGCAAGGCCCCTGACACAGCCCTTCATGGGGTCCCTTCTACCGAGATGGGAGGGAGTAGCCACATGGAACTGTCCTCCATCTTGCTCACAGTTTCTGTCAGCAGCTGGAGGAGACCTGAAGGAAGAGAAGAGACCCTTGGAAAGTGTCTGCCATGTGTTGCACACTGTACACATGCCAAGATATGGAAACTGAGTTTTTTGTACATTTTACAATGTTGTACCTCATTGTACACTGATGTATAACAGAGGTGAATTTCCAAAGGCAGATTTTGTATACAGAATTTGCCAAGGAAATATTCCAGAACCAGTTTCATAATGTGAAGGACCCTTTACCAAGTCAAGGACATGTAAAGAAGACATATAGTAGAAGAGAGGATTCAATGAAGAGATCATCTTGGAAGGAGTTCTTGCTGTGTTGTAGACCCTATCTCACATCCCTAGGATGGCCCTAATTGGAAAGACGTAATAACAAGTGTTGACAAGGATGTGAAGAAACTGGAACCCTCATGTGCTACTGGTGTGAATGCAAAACGGTGCAATTTCTTTGGAAAACAGTTTGGAAGCTCCTCAAAAAGTTAGAGTTAGCATTTGACCTAATGTTTCCACTCCTAGTGATTCTACTCCCAAGAGAAATGAAAACATACATCCCCATTCAACATGAATGATCGTAGCGTTATTATTCAGAACAGCCAAAAAATAGAAACAAGCCAAATGTCCATCATTAATGAACAGATTTTAAAACGTAGAATATACCTACAATGGAATAGTATTCCGCCATCAAAAAGAATGAAGTATTGACCCATGATACAATGTGGATGAACCTTGAAAATATTAGACTAAGTGAAAGAAACCAGCCACAAAAGTCACCATATGGCATAATTCCATTTATATGAAAGGCCCAGAGGAGACAAATCCATAAAGACAAGAAATAGAGTAATAATTGCCCAGAGCTGGGAGGATGGAGTGGCAGGAGCGGGGAGGGGAGTAGCTGCTAATGGGTATGGAGTTTCTTTTGGGGATGATGAAAATGTTCCTGAATTGATCATGGTGATGGTTCCATAACTCTTTGAATATACTAAAAACTATTGAGTTGTATACTTTAAAAGGGTGAATTTTATGATGTGTGAATTATATCTCAATAAAGCTGTTATTTAAAAAAAAAAAGGTTGCTGCAGAACCATCACTCACCTAAGAGAGTAGAAAAATCATAGGCTCACCAGTGTTTTCATTTGTGTCAGGGAAAGATAACCCCCACTGGATAAATTTGAAAGAGACTGTGGATTTTTTTTATTTTTTATTAATTTTTAAAATTTTTTTATTTTTTATTAATTTTTTAAAAATTGAAGTGTTTGGGGTGCCTGGGTGGCTCAGTGGGTTAAAGCCTTTGCCTTTGGCTCAGGTCATGATCTCAGGGTCTTGAGATTGAGGCCCACATCGGGCTCTCTGCTCAGCGAGGAGCCTGCTTCCTCCTCTCTCTGCATACTTGTGATCTCTCTGTGTCAAATAAATAAATAAAATCTTTTGTAAAAAAGGATTGAAGTGTTGGTTCATCATCACCACATAGATATATGCTATCTGGCTTAAGGTGCCTATCCAAACTGTCATTCCAGAGAGCTGCCAGGATCCCAATTTTGGAAAGGCCTTGAGAAGCTGAAATATAAAAAGATAGCAAATATTGGGAGGAAAAGTAATCTGGCATTTAACATCTGCATACATTCAGAAGGGGGGTGTTAATTCAATAGAAATTTGTGTGAAAAAGACTCAGTTTTAGCTTGACCGTAAGTCCAACATTTGCTAACCATTTGATGTGATAGCCATAGAAGCTTGCTTCATCTTAGATGACATTAAAAGAAATAAAACCACAGGGTCAAAGGAAGTGATAGTCCCAATGTGTGAGAACCCAACTCATGTCCTGTTCTGGGCATCATGTAAGAAGTATGCTGGCAGGGTGCCTGGGTGGCTCAGAGGGGTAAGCCTCTGCCTTCAGCTCAGGTCATGATCTTAGGGTCCTGGGATCGAGTCCCACATCAGGCTCTCTGCTTAACAGGGAGCCTGCTTCCACCTCTTTCTCTGCCTGCCTCTCTGCCTATTTGTGAACTCTCTCTATGTCAAATAAATAAATGAAATCTTAAAAAAAAAAAAAAAAGAAGTATGCTGGCAAACATTAACCAGTCCAAAAGAAATTGACCAGAAATGGAAAAGCCTAACAATCCTGTGAGAGGAGAACAATAAAACCAGCTGACAGTATTTAGCTGGAACATATAAGATAGAGGTGGGAGTCATGCAACCATCACATGGAAAGTTAAGTAAACTTACACTATGCCCTTCTTTAGTGATGAAATGATCATACATGTAAGTTATAGAAAGGTAGGTTGGGATTTAACATAAGGAACAAAGCTAATTATCAAAACAGACTACTTCAGAAAGAAATTATACTAGCTAGAGTTTACTGAAAAATAAGTGAAAATGTTTTTATTTTGAATAGGTAATACATTCACAAGGTGTGTATATTGCCTGGAGAAGAGTCTGACAACTAAAATCCAGCAAGGATGGGATTCATGTCCAAACCTGTCTAACTTCACAGTGGGTGTTCCCACCCACGACAACTGTGAACAGCTGTGAGAGGAGGGGCTCAAGTGGATCCTGGAGGGTCCTTTGTTGTATGGATAGTTCCAGCAAGCTTGTAGTGGTTGTGTTACCCATTTAAGTTAGCTCAAGAATAAATGGTCATATCAGTTAAGAATTCTTGTTGCCAGAAGAACTGTGTATTAGTCAAAATTTCAACAGGAAGTATTACACTTAAGATAATAAAAAAGGGATTGATTGTAAAAGTATGGGTGGGATATAGAGAGACCACAAGGAGGAAAGTGAAGACATCCAGGGTTGACAGCAATGGAGCTGTCACCATCCCAAAGCTGAAAGGGCTGGAGCAGGGAGAAGTGACTGGAACCCACGGAACAGAGTCATGGAGAAGAGGCCACCTTGAGAGGAGCAGTGCCTTCCGCCAGCCCAAGGAGAACTTACAGGTAGAGAGCCAGGGGAATAAATAACCCCAGTGCCGCTCTCCTCCCTCTGTCTGATCTTCTGCCAGGGCTCCCTATTAGCCAAACACAATCAGAAGCCTTAAATAATCAGAGGCCTCCTGAGGCAAAGAGGAGATGGAGAAGTGATCTAAAGTCGATCTAGATAGGCAGGAAAATATGTCACAGACACACACACATCAGAGGCCTAAGGACCTTTAACTGGGTCTCACATAAGTCTCTTTGTAAGCAGTCCCAAGGTCATTTGGTGGCTCAGTGATATGATTCTGTGATGTTACTGAGGACCTAGGCTCTCTCCATCTTTTCACCTCACCATCCTCAGTGTGGTGGACTATCTATCCTTAACCTGTTGTCTCATTTCTCTCCGCCTTTACACTCTTACTTGACTGCATTCAAGACAGGAGGAAGGGGCACACTTCCTTACCTATGTCTTTTGATCAGGGGGTACAATCATTCACAAAAACCTCCCTGCCCCCAGCATTCTTCCTGTTTCATCTCATTGGTCAGAATGGGGTCACATGTCCACCGTCAAGCCAATCGCTAGCAAAGGTGGATGGTATTCTCTTGGTTGGCATTCACAGCCACAGTTCATCTCTTGGGGCCAGAGATTGGGTTCACTTCCTTGAGCATGTTGCCCCCACAACAAAATCGAGGTTCTACAGTCTCAGGAAGTTGGAGGGATGGTGTCAAGTAGGAAATCAGCCATATGAAGCACAGGCTTCTTTTACTGCCCCCCCCCCCCCGTAAGCTCCAAGCACCTCACAGGAGCCCAGGGAATGACCACAGCTGAACTCCGGGAAGTAGAACCAGCTGCGGTTCTACACGGCCACAGCCCGTCGCAGCCAGTCTCTGCACTGCAGGGTCTCCTATCTCCAGCCACGCACCGCTTCTCTCTGCTCTGCCCTCCTCCCTGTGACAGAGTCTTCTGCCTGTTTGTGGCTTCCTCTCTCCCAAACTATAGCTTCTCTGGCCCCTCCCTGCCTGTTGCAGGGCAAAACCCCAGGGTAGCTAAGGTCAGGGGGTGGGATCGTGCCTACAGACAGCCAAGGGCAGCAGGGACAGGTGGTGAGGGCAGTGTCCTTTATGAGGGTCCATGCAGCGGTCAAGTGAGGGCAAATGAAGCTGAGGCAAAGTAACAGGATACAATTTACCTAGATAGGCATGAAACCAGGGCATGTACGTGCACTTGAAAGAAGGTGATTCATTGCAAATGTGAACTAAAAATCCTCTTGACTTGTAAATTTGTGGTGCCCCCGTTGGCTGACAACTGGGAACAAATGTCCCTCTGCCCTCCATTCTCCACACCTCTGGGACAGGCTCAGAAATCATGCCTAGCATGAAGAGCTTCTGGAGGAATATAGTAGATGCTCGGTGCCTGCCCAGATCCCCTTTATAGGGCCTCCGTTTCCAGCCCCATCTGCTAAAGGTTCACAGTAGCCTCCTTTTCCAGAGAATTAGTCTCGGGCAACAGAGCCACCTCGCCAGAAGTCTGCCCTGTTGGAGAGGTTCCTCGCCTCTACAGCCTGGGCTCCTCACAGCCAATGCTTGCCTGACGGGGGTGGGGTGGGGGTGGGGGGGGAGGGGATAATAAGAGGGGGCCAGCAATCAGCAATGTGGTACTGTTGGTGCTCCAGGGTCTTCTATGGGGTCAGGCCTCACCCTTGCCTGGATTTCCTGCCCACAACCTGGCCCGCCCCCTTCTCTCCTCCTCCACCATAAGCCAAGAATTTGTACCTCGTTCTCTCTGAGACTCAAGGGCCTGGGCTTCTCCATCTCACAGGGCTCCCCAGGGGCGAGAACAGTGAACAGGAATCTTCTCCCCTATATTTCTCCTCCAGTCACTGCACAGAAATTCTTTTTTTTTTTTTTTTTTTTAAGATTATTTATTTATTTGACAGAGAGAAACACAGTGAGAGAGAGAGAACACAAGCAGGGGGAGTGAGAGAAGGAGAAGCAGGCTTCCCGCTGAGCAGGCAGCCAGATGTGGGGCTCAATCCCGGGTCTTCGGGATCATGACCTGAGCCGAAGGCAGTTGCTTAACCAACTGAGCCACCCAGGCGCTCTTGCACAGAAATTCTTTAAAAATGTTTTTATTTGAATATAGTTGGTACACAATGGATTTGTCAGTTTCAGGCACACGGCATAGTGATTCCACTTTTCTCCATGTTATGCTGTGTTCTCCACAAGTGTAGCCACCATTTGTCATCATACAACTTGATGACCATATACCATGGACTGTATTCCCTCTGCTGTACCTTGTATACCCACGATTTATTCACCCCATAACTGGAAACCTGTATCTCCCAGTCCCCGTGCCCCATTTTGCCCACCTCCCCCTCCCCTCGGGCAACCACCAGTTTCTTCTCTGTATTTATAGGTCTGATTCTGCTTTTTGTTTATTCATTTGGTTTTTGAGATTCCACATGAGTGAAATCATATGGCATTTCCTTTCTCAGTCTGATTTATTTAACTTGCATAATACCCACTAGATCCACCCATGTTGTTGGAGATGGCATGATCTCACCCTTTCATAAGGTGATGTAGCATTCTATTATATATATCTTCCATATCCATTCATCTCTCAATGGACACTCACATTGCTTCCATATCTTAGCTCTTATAAATAATGCTGCAATAAACATAGGAGTGCATATATCTTTTTAATGTTTTTATTTTCTTTGGGTAAACATCTGGTAGTGGAATTATGAGATGTCATAGTATTTCTATTTTTAATTTTTTAAGGGACCTTCACACTGTTTTCCACAGTGGCCCCACCAATTTACATTCCCACCAACAGTGTACAGTTTCTTTTTTCTCCACATCCTCACCAACATTTATTTCTTGTCTTTTTGATTTTACCTATTCTGATGGGTAAAGGATGATATCTCTTTGTGGTTTTGATTTGCATTTCCCTGATGATGAGTGATGTTGGGTATTTTTTCATGTGTCTATTGGCCATCTTGTTTATTAGTCATTTGTACATCTTTCTTGGAAAAATGTCTATTCATGTCCTCTGCCCATTTTTTAATCAGATTGTTTGTTTTTGGTGTTGAGTAGTATAAGTTCTTTATGTATTTTGGACAATAACCCCTTATCAGATATTTCATTTGCAAATATCTTCTCGCATTCAGGAGATTGCCTTTTTGTTTTGTGGATAGTTTCCTTTGCTGGGCAGAAACTTTTTATTTTGATGTAGTCCCAATAGTTTATTCTTGCTTTTGTTTCCCTGGCCTTGGGACACATATCTAGAAAGAAATTGCTGCTGCCAGTGTCAGCGAAATTAGTGTCTGTGATCTTTTCTAGGATTTTTATGGCTCAGGTCTCACATACAGGTCTTGAATCCATCTTGAGTTTATTTCTGTGTATGATGTTAGAAAGTGGTCTAGTAGCATGTAGCTGACCAGTTTTTCCAACACATTTCCCAGCTCAAGACAATGTCTTTTCCCATTGGGTATTCATGCCTCCTTTTTCACAGATTCATTAACCATAAACTTGTGGATTTATTCCCGGGCTCTCTACTCTTTTGATTTCTGTGTCTGTTTTTACAACAGTACCATACTGTTTTGATTACTGTAGCTTTGTAGTATATCTTGAAATCTGGGATTGGGATGCCTCCAGCTGTGTTTTTCTTTCTCAAGATTGCTTGGGCTATTCAGGGTCTTTTTGGGGTCCATACAAACTTTCATATTATTTGTTCTAGTTCAGTGAAAAATGCTGTTGGTATGGCATTGAATCTATAGATTGCTTTGAGAAGCACGAACATTTTAACAATATTAATTCTTCCAATCCATGAGCATGGGATGTCTTTCCGTTTGTTTGTGTCATCTTCGATTTCTTTCATCAGTGTTTTATGGTTTTCAGAGTATAGGTGTTTCACCTCCTCGCCTAAGTTTATACCTAATAAAAAGTATTTTATTCTTTTCATTGTAATTGTAAATGAATTGTTTTCTTAATTTCTCTTTCTAACAATATTATTAGTGTATAGAAACACTACAGATTTTTGAGTATTAATGTTGTATCCTGCATAGATATTCTTAGAGCACCCATTATGTGCTCCACACACTGCTAAGCTCTATGAGAAGAGCCACAAGACAAAGTCTCTGATTTCAAAGGGTTTAAATTCTAATTAGCAAGAAAGAACATACCCGTCAAAAGGGAAACAGTCATAACAAGCAGCATATGCCAACACCCAGTGCTCAGAAGACTAACAAGTGTGCAGAGACGGGAGCTGGTGCTGCAGTCAGGAGGGCCCCCTGGAGGAGATGCTAGCCAATTTAAAACTTCTGTAAGCAGAAAGGAGGCCGGAGGAATGAACTAAGGTTCAGGTGGCCCAACACATAAGCCATAGGACAAAGTGGAACTCTCTGCAAGGAAGCAAGAGAGATCAGATGGGAGAGGCAGGTTGCCACTTGGGGGTGGCAGGAGGGACAGGATGGCACATGAGACCAAAACCGAGAGTCAGGGTGATCAAGGGAAGGAGGCTCAAAACAGAGAAGTCCAGGGGCACCTGGGAGACTTAGTCGGTTAAGTGTCTTACTCTTGCTGTCACTCAGGTCATGATCTGGGCATTGTGAGATCATGCCCCACGGTTGTCCTGCATGGAGTGTTGAACCTGCTCAGGTGCTTATGATTCTCTCTCTCTCTCCCCCTCTGTCCACACATTCACTTGTGTGCATACTCACTCTCTCTAAAAAACAAAAACAGGGAATTCCGCTTGTTTTTTTCATTGTCATCCTACCTCCTCCCCCTCTAACACCCAGCATAGTGCTGGGCACAGAGCAGGTGGGTTGTCAGTGTTCACAGCATCCTGCCATGGGTCCTCCTCACCCTTTTCTCAGACCCAGGCTCCTCCGAGCAGGTGCAAGGGCTATGGGATGGGGCAGGGGTGGGGGAGGAGTAGGTGGGGCCTTCCAGGTCAACGTGATCTGGTCCCCTAAGAATCAGGGAAAGAGAAGGCCCCTCCTTTCATCCCAGCAGGAATTTAATTAGGAGAGCTAATTAGTGGACCGGGAGTGAGAGATGAGGCTCTCGTGCCTGTGTGCGTGCACAAGCGTGTGAGCTGAAGATAATTTCGAGCTTGTCTTCCACAGGGGATGAAGCCGCCGCAGCCGCAGGGACTAGGGCTGCTGAGGCGGGCCAAGAGCCAGGGCCCATCCCCCTCTACCAGGGAAAGGCCCCAGGGCACATGCGCGCACACGTGTGTGTGTGTGTGTGTGTGCGCACGCACGTGCACACGCTCTTACACAGGCATATCACACATACCCACATGTGTACTCATACTCACTCGCCTTTTCCCCACTTACCACTCACACCATTCATACACAGACACACATATGCATTCATGTGCACCTTCATGTATGACCATGTTACACACATACACACGCACATGCTCACTGTCACACACACATTCACACATGGTCACAATTCACTCACATACACATTCATACCCTTGCCCACACACACACATACATGTCTCATGCACTCCCATGCACACACACATACACTCATGTGTACATTCACACATGTGTACAGGGGGAGCAGTTTTGACCTTCATGCCTCCACAACTAACCCAGACCCTCCTGCTTTCAAGAGTTCTCAGCGGCACCCCACCACCATTAGCAGAGTTGGCTCCCTGCACCGTATTAGCACCACGGCCCACACCTAGGCCCTCAACAGGGTTCTCTCTTATCCCTTGGCTTCTACAAGAGGAAAAGAAACTTCTAAAAGCAGATGCCGCCATCTTCCCAGCTCCCACGGCCTGCACATCCCACTTTGAGGAAGCTCCTTCTTCCAGCTACCATCCAGCCTTTGGAGAATCAGGCCAGTCAAGGTCTCATGGACAGAAAATGTTCTCCCTTGACAGCACACAGGTCCCAGGGGAGCCTGAGCCTCACCCCAGGGCCATATTACAGGATAAGGGTGAGGGCTTAGGATCTGGGCTCCAAGGGTTCTAACCCAATTCTGAGCAATCTTGGACAACTAGACCTCTCTGAGCCTCCATCTCCTTGTGTGTAAATGAGGACAGCCACAGTTCCAGGCTGTGTGAGCAGTAAGTGACATGCTTAGCACAGAACATGGCATAGAGTTACGTGCTCAATAAGTTGAACACACATCATCATGGAAGCCAAATCCCATGCTCCCGGCTTCTCACTTCCCCTCCGGGCCTGACTCCCTCTTGCCTTCCTCCCTGTCTCAGAATAAGGAGACAGATTATTAGTACAAATTTGATCAAAATGACACATGGATTAGCATGTACGCTGCAAAGTCTAATTCTGTTTACTGTTCTAGGGGAGCATGCAATTATTACAGGGGCTGGGACAGAGTGTTTTTAATAACATTTCTTGTTAAGATTTAATTATAGGAAATTGTATTTTCTTAATCACTGAAAACTCAACTGGCTAGGAAGAGAATCGTGATAATTTTGTTTGCAGTTTATTAAATCCTTAGGATATTCTTTCTCTTACATTTGCTTTTATTATGTGCTGCTGCTAAGTGCTTTTTTACCCTTGGAGCCAGGAGGAGGGAGGCCTCTGGCTCCCTGCCTCTCCCGCCCGCAGGCCCTCCACTCCTGGCAAACTCAGATGCCAGTAACCACAGAGACTAAAGCAAGTTATGAACTTCAGTTGTTCACTTTCCTTCTCAGTAAAAAGAACAGCTGTGTTCTCCTCTTTGTCTGAAGTTTGGTGGCTGAGAAGCCATCTACAGAACACCTGGCCCTCATACCAGCCTCCCCTAGAAGCCCCGCCCAAGGTCATCTCTTTGCTGAGAATCCCCAAAGGACTGTAAAAGTGACACTGTCTCCTGCCTGCATTTACAGGCTGCTCCTGGCCTCCTCAGAAGTCCCGAGACTAGCAAGATGCACTGAGGGGAGGTGGCCCTGCAGGAGCCACCTGACCCCCTGTCTGGCCAAACTGGGGGCAGAGGTGTGTGTGAGTGTGTGGTTCATTCCTATAACTGACCTTGTATGAGGCCTCTTTTCCTACCAGATGTGAAGAACTGGGAACACAGACTTGGATCTGACAGAGCCCTGCCCAGGCTGTCCACGGTGCCGTCCTACTCCCTTCTTGCAGCTTCTGTGCGTGTGAGCGGAGGCACGGAAAGTCAAGGTCTGCAGCAAGGAAACACGATGTGTGAAAACCAGAAGCACAAAGGAGCCACACACTACCAGTTTCTCAGGAAACCATGCTCAGGGGAAAAGATGCAATATTATCAACAACACAAGGAGTGATGCTTATAAAACCAACGTGAGACGGGGACCCCATGGGGATTTGTGCTGCAGTGGTTAAGTAAGAATTCTTTGGTCAAAAGAAAGAGTGTCTGACTGTGAATGCCTGTGATTCCCGAAGTGTGTATGTGTTAGTGGGTGGTCCTCTAAGTCCTCACTCACAGCTCCCTCTCCATCTCTACCCAACCCCATGACTCTCCAAACCTGGGCCATCTCCATACAGATACTATGTTCATGGGTGCCCTTTCTTCCAGAGAGCCCCACCTGATGGGTCAACAAGGGTCAACAAGTCCCACCTGTGTCTAGCCTAGAGCTCTCCTGCTGTGTCCTCTTGATCCTTTGGGAGGTAGGAGAGAGGGATGCTGAGACAATAAATGGAATTCCCCGAAGAACAGCCTTACCTGATACATCCGCAGTACTCTCCACTCCCCAATCAACTCTGAGTCCCCAGCGCTCTTAATGAACACCCAGTGGCCTCTCTGTTCTCTTCCTGTCCCTTTGGTGTCTTTGTTCTCTGGGGCTGGGGAAAGCACGCCTGACAGTGTTACCCCCCCCCCCATGGCAGAATGCAGGACATCAAAGAGATGGCGAGAGAGGTGATGGATAATAGATGGCTAGAAGCATGAATGATACATATGCAGATAAATGATGGATAATGGGGCCTGCATGATGTATAGGCAGCTGCCGGAGTAATAGAGTGTGCATACATATAGATTGATGGAGGGAGACAATTTCAGAGACACTGGGGCAGCCACAAGGACTGATCCAGGATCAGTGGTAGATAGGCAGGGAGATCAGAGGCAGGGCCAGGGCTGGTAGCTAGGAGACAATATAGATAAACACAGCGAGGGACTTCCTGGGCGCATCGGACTGGAGGAAAGACAATATGCTACAAATGGACACCCAGAACCTTGTACTGCAGCCACTGCTGCCGCCCAGGCGTGCACGGTAGGTCGCAGGATACAGGAGGTGAGCTAAGGAGCCGGGATGCATGGACAGGTGATGGATGTGCCGAGAGATGACGAATACATGGGCGGACCTTCTGCTCAGGGGCCCCCTCGATACTCCCCTTCTCCACCTTGGGCCCCCTCTCCCCAGGCAGCCCTGGCGGCGGGGTGCCGCGCCGCTGGTGGCCGCGCGAGGGCGCTCACGGCGGGGGCAGAGGCATCGAGGGTGGGGGGCGGGGAGGGAGCGGGCGGCTGGCGGCGGGCGGTCGAGGGGCAGGCGCCTCAGTTTGTTTCCATGACGGCCGGCCCCACGTGACCCCCTCCCCACTTCCCCCCCTACCCTGTCTCCTTCCCTTCATAAATAATGTCCCTCGTTGAAAACTGCTCCCCAAGGAAGGGCAGGAGAAAGGCTTCTTGCTGGGCTGCTTTCCCCAGAATCAGAGCAAGTCTTTGAAGCCCTCCTGCCTTCCAGAGCTGCCTGAGTCAGTTTGCTCCTCTTCCCTGTCACTCCCTCCTCTTGTCCCTCTTGCCCTGTTTTAAATCGTTTCTCTCTCACCACCCCTCATCCCTTTTCCCTCAATCCTCAGGGTCTTACCGACCCCAGCGCCTCTCCAGAGCGAGCAGGAATGAGGTGCAGACAGTGAGGGAAGCTATTGTTCTGGAAAGGGCAAGGCAAAAATTCCTGGGAGAACTGGGAGTGGGGCAGATAAGACCCCCTATCCCATGAAGCTATGATGAAACCCAGCTGGGGCGAGGGGCTTGTCACAGCCTGACTGTACCTCAGCAGCCCTCCCAGCATCCCCTACCCCCCAGACCCACACACTCCAAGGGAATGCAGGCATCCAGGATGGCCCTCCCTCAGCCCCAGCTTGCGGGGTGCAAAACTGCATAGGGGGAGACAGGAGGAGCTTGAGCCCAGTAGTGAGGGGGCCTCGGGAAGGGTTAAGGTCCTGGAATGGAGCTGTCACTGCCAGAAAACAAAAGACCCCTTGCCTACACCCATAGTTTCATTGTGTCCTCTG